>RJWM01005980.1:0-87692 GCA_004363535.1 Dasyprocta punctata
TGATTTTCTTCATTCTTAATTAAAATATTCTTTTTTTCAGAGAACTTGGGAAGATTTTACCTGTAAACTTTCTATTGTTTTCAACAAATCAGTGACCTTATTTTTCTCTTTCAGATAAATGTAAAACCTGCCATCATATAATGAGAACATTTTTCCCTAGCAAGATGGAGATAACATCTTGCACTTTCAAATAACTGGTACTAAAACAACCCTTCTATTTACTAAAATAAAAATGTTGACAATTATGTATTTTGACCACAATTAATGACAATTTTAAAGACTGCTTGATCAAGATTAACAAATGGATTAATTTTCTTTTTGTTCAATCTGTCAGAATGAGCTGGCATTCATTGTATAATGATCAATACCTACTAAATGAAAAAAGTTAAGAAAATAATTTGTCCTTCATATACTATTATTAGAAAGAAAGTTCACAGGAAACAATGATTTTTACAACAACTTAAAGGAACACACCCTTTCTCAAATCATAACTTGGCAATTATATCAAATTCTTATATATTTTCAATTAAATTTACCTTGGTATAGTAAGATTTAAAGTGATCACAGAATTAAGACTTTTTAAAAAGCAACAAAGATGTTTCAGTGCTCTAAAAAAAATACTCTTAAAGGAAAGGTTTTAAGAAGGACACAGCAGAGAAAACATAAGAAGAAACTGGTAATAGTTTTTAAATATTTATAAAATTATTACGAAGAGCTTAAGAAACTTTTTTTTTAAATTTGAACCAAGAATAAAAATTTAGGGCTAATTCTGGTTACACAGGCCAGTAATCTCGGTTAGTTGGAAGGATGAGGCAAGAAAATCAGAAGTTTGAGACCAATTTGGGCAACTCAGCCAGACTCTGTCTCAAAAAAAAAAAATTAAAAAGAGCTGGGGATGTGGCTCACTATGAGGTCCTGGATTCAGTTACTCTGCAATATCATAAAAAGAAGAAAAGAAAAGCAAGGAGAAGAGGAGGAGGAGGAGAAACTACTTAGGTAACATACTTATTTCAGGCTTGCATTGTTAAACACTAAAATAGACACATTTAGGAACATATGTTCATACTTCTCTGTAATGCTGAAGGTAAAGGAAATATACTCGCTAACATATTTGTATCTTTTTCGATCTGCTTTACAACTATTTCAACATACTCTATGGTGGAAGAAAAGACAAAAAATTCTATAATTTAACTTTGCAGGGAAAACAGTCAACCCTGTCTACTTTGCGTTTTGTCGCTTAGATGGTGTTTGTTTCTTTTAAAATCCCTTGCAGGTAAGAAAGTAGTAGCAAAGACACTATAAATATCTGACAAGGCAGACTAAAGCTGTTTAAGTATGACATTATAGTGATAAAAATTTTAAATACCCAGAGTCAAACAGCAGTAGCTAAAACGTGGATAAATATGGAGAAATAACCACAGTATACAGACTCCTATACACAAACGTCAAATGCGTAAGTACCAAATACTTGCCAAGCAACCATCCTACTCATCCTGTTTGAGTTAGCAAATTCTATCAAAATAATCTGTCTCACATGTAGGCTGCTCTCAGGTTTCCCTCCAAACATTACAAATACTAACAGTGAAAGCGGGAAAAGGCACTTCTACTTTTAAGAGAAAATACATACATCCTATCAAACCAAACATTTAACGACTATGCAAAAGAAAAAATACTTGTTACTTGATGTCTGTGGAATGAGGGCCATGGGGCCAATATAAACTGTGAACTGGGATCCAAGAGCAAAAATAATAGAAAACATTCAGTGACAGAGTGCACCAAAGTAATGTCCCTGTTTTTACATAAAATCAAAGCCAGTAAGAACAAGAAACCGCAAGAGAAATAAAAGGCTGCAGTAGAATTCAATTACTTACATACATGTAACATTCTACTCAGACGATTAAAATTTACACTGCTGTTTACATGAAATTTAGCCATGCTGGTGCATGATCCCACTCCAAAGTTGTTCAGGAGTCTCTGTCATTAATGTAACAACTTTCATTAATCATGCTGCTCTTACTATAAGCTGATTAAAGTTTACTCACTTTCATTCTCATTTTTCTGATAAACAACATTCTTGGACACAAAGAACTTCTTGGAGCCGGGCGTGGTGGCACACACCCTTAATCCCAGCACTCCGGAGGCTGAGGTAGGAGGAGCGTTGTGAGTTCGAGGCTGGCTTGGGCTACAACACAAGTGCAAGGCCAGCCTGAGCTACATAGTGCAACCCTGCCTCAAAAAACTAGGGCTGGGAGTTTGGCTCAGTGGCTTAAGCGCCTGCCCTGGCAGGTGTGAGGTTGTGAGTTCGATCCCCATATGCTGCAAAAAAAAAAAAAAACCAAAGAACTTCTTGGTCAAGATTTTGTTCTCAAATTCCTTTGAAATTATGGAATAACATACACCCCACAATCTGAACTCTGGGCCTTTACCAGAAGCTTTTCCTTTTGTCTACATTTACACTGGAAGGCTATGTTTTTGTTCTTTTCTTTGCTTTGTTTTGTTTTGTGAGACAGGGTCTCGCTATGTAGCCCAGGCTAGCTTTAAACTCATGATGCTCCTTCTGCCTCAGCATCCTGAGTGCTAGGAAAGGCTTCATTCTTACAGACCAGTTTATCTAAACCCAAAACTAACTTATCAAACCATTCAAACAATTTGTCTCATTTCTTTTCCTAATGTACTAGAAAACTGACAAAGCCCCACATACATACTCAAAAATTATAGAGGTAGGCCTTTATTAAGGCAAATGAAAAACCTGCTGGTTACAGGCATTATCCCTGGGTAGTGAATTTCTTTTTCTTTTCAGGGAAAAGAAAATTCATCAATACATTAATATAAGCCACATGGACAGACTTGACATAGTGCCAAATACAGTTAAAGCAAATTCTTATGATGTGAGGCAATTCTTCAAAGAATTTTCCAGGGGAGGTTGCTACTGCTAGGTCCTAAAAACCTCTAACCCAGCTCCACAATCCAAATAATGACCATCTTCCCACAGAGTTAGTTCATCAAATTGATACTATCACTCCGACTTTGTCCATAGTTTAAGTAGTAAATAAAATAAGAAATGAGCTTTCAGAAAGCATGGCTGCACTGAAATCGTATCAGTAAAACTAAATTCATAGTAGAGTCTTCAGGTTACTTCCTTTTGGAGAGATGCACCTGAACTCCACTCTATTCAGGTTAGAGGCTGTTCCTGTATGAGTCCATAGAATCTCATACTCCCCTGTCACAGCACTTATCACACAGTATTTTAACAGCTTCTTTTCTCTTTTGTTAGATCATAGGCTTCAGGAAGCAAACTGTTACATCTGTTTTATTAATTCCTGTCTCATAATAATCTGACAGTGTTTGGCACATAGAGACAAAGGCATATTAAAAATGTCCACAAATTCTTCCATATTTCTCATAAAAAATGAGGTCTAGGTCTCCTCCTTGGTTCTGGGCAGCCTCTGTCACTGCTCTGACTGAAGAATAAGACAGAAGTAACACTCTGCCAGTTTCCAAGCAGTTATTATTTGTTGTGTATGAAAGGCACTGAGGATCAAAGTCATGGACTCATGCATGCTAGACAAGCACCTTACCCTAGCCTTTAATCAATCCTTAAGAATCTAACATCTTCTATTCCATATCTCCAAATTTACTTTCTCTTAGAACCCTAAGACTAACTAGGGTATGGTATGAAAGACTTTCCAAGGACTATAACAGCATGAATTGTTTTAAGGAGAATAATTTCCAAAGACTTATCATTCTTATTTCTTTCTTAAAACTGATCTACTAAGACCTCACATAGTGCTGAAAAAAAAAAAAAAAAAAAAAAAAAAAACCTCATACAGGTTCTCCATCCCCTATATCCTTCAAACTACACTGTCCTCTATCTCACAAAAGAAAGATACCAAACTACTATTCTGAAATTAAGCTATACTGAACTATCTGAAGTTTGAAAACATTGAGGGATCTTCTTGGATTTGGTGAGACTTGCCCTACCCAGTCTTTCACATGTTCCTGTTATAGGTGAACTGTGGCACTAGAAGGAAAGTATTTTGGTTCTGAATTCAAACAGTATAGAGTACATTAATCAGAAGTCACTTCACTCTTGATTGAGACACCCATGAAAATAAAACAGAAGAGTCATATGTTGAAGCTGCTTTTCTACCTCAGACATTTACCTAAAAATATACATTTCCAACTAGTCTCAATAGTTAAACACATCCACAAGAAAGAAAGAAATCTTCAAACAGTTGAAAGCAATAAACAATGAAACTTTTAATATAAATTAAATATTTTCCAAAGCTACTAAAAATTTCAGGATATACAGGCTAAAACCTATAAATAAAAATTTCGTGTGATTTCATTCAAATAGAAGGTGTATCATTAACTTACATATTAGATAATATTTTATCAAACTTAGGTTTACTATAGTTAATCCTATAATTTATAAAATGTTTTATATTTTTATAGCTTTGTCCAAAACATAATATTATTTACCAACCTTTAAGCCAGTTATTTCTAGCAGCATGTATTTTATTCTTTCACTAAGTAAATGGGAAATTTGATCACTATGTCTGACAAAATTAATGTATCTTTTATTGACATATTTTAATTCTTTATAAAATCCCAACATCAGAACATAGTACCTACATACATATGTACTTACTAAAGTAATACATTTTGATTCACACTCCTTTGTCAAAAATGGCTTATCGTTTCCTCCATATATCACACTGCCTTATTACAAACTAATGAAACTTTTTTCTTTTATTTTAAAGCAAGAAAGAAAAAATAATAAGAGTTTCAAAACAGGTTAGTAGGAAAGTAACAATAATTAAGACACTACATATCAATGTCTTTATAGTAGTTTATTCAGAGTACAATATATAGGCAAGAAATATTGTCCAAACAATATTAGTTCAAATCTTTCTCTTCAATGAACTAAGAAAAACTACTTGTATAACTATCCTAACTACCTTGTGCATATATATATATGTTTTTTTTTCCTTTCTTCCTTTCTTCTTTCCCCATCGTGGTTTCTTTTTTCTTTAAAACAATTTCTTCCCAATTCACAATATCTGTTGTACATTTTGAGTTCTATTTACTTGTTCTGCTTCTCACACTAGTGAGACAATATGATGTTCACACATGTGGGTCTGATTTCTTGCACTAATGAATATGATCCCGAGTTGCATCCATTTAGCTATAAAGTCTTAAGTTTATACTTCTGTATGGCTGAGTAGTATTCCATTATTTTAAAAAAATCTTTTTTACCCATTCCTCATTTGATGGGCATTTGGGTTGTTCCCAAGATTTAGCTATTACGAATTGTGCTGCTATAAACATGGGTGCATACACATAATATTACTGTGGCATGATGCTTTTAATTCTTTTGGGAAGATACACAGAATGGGAATAGCTGGGTCAAACAGGACCTCTAATCCTAGTTTGTTGAGGTGTCTTCCACACTGATTTCCACAGTGGTTGCACCAGCCTGCACTCCCACCAACAGTGTAGAAGGGTTTCTTTTTCCCCACAGTCCCACTAGCATTTGTTATTGGTTGATTTCTTGATGGTAGCCAGTCTTTCTAAGAGTGAGATGGAATCTCAGTGTTGTTTTAATTTGCAACTCTCAGATGACCAATGATGTGGAACATTTTTTCATGGATTTGTCATTCATATTTCTTCATCTGATAAGTGGATATTCATCTCAAATGCCCATTTTTGGAGTCTTTGAATTTTGGGACCTGATTTTTTTCAGTTCTTTATATGTCTAATGAACAACTGGCTACAATATTTTCCCACTCTGTGGGTTGTCTTTTTACTCTGTTGGTGATTTCTTTTGTTGTGTAAAAGTTTTTTTAATAAGGTGAGATTCCATTTGTCGATTCTTTGTAGTATTTTCTCTGAGGTCTGGGTTTTGTTCATGAAGTCTATGCCTACACCTATGTCTTCAAGATTTCTACCTATTTCTCTTCCAGTCAATTTAGTGTTTCTATTTTAACATTCAGATCTTTGATCCATTTTGACTTTGGTTTAGTGCATGATGATAGACATGGGTCTAGTTTTAGTCTTCAGCATGTGAAAAGTCAATTTTTCCAGCACCATTTGTTAAAGAGACTATCTTTCTTCCAGTAAACCTGTTTGGCACCTTTGCCAAAACAAGGTGGCTGAGTGTTTGGAGTTGTGTCTGCATCTTCTATTCTGTTCCATGACTTTCAGGTCTGTTTTTGTTGTTGTTGTTGTTTGTCAATACAAGGCTGATTTTATCACAGTAGATCTGAAGTATAATTTCAGGTCAGGGATTGTGATGCCCCACTGACTTGCCTTTGTTGCCCAGAATTGCTTTTGCTATTCGAGGTCTCTTTTGGTTCCAAATGAATTTTAAGATTGTTTTCTCTAATTTTGTAAGGTATGCTAATGGTATTTTGATTGGGATTGCATTAAATCTGTGTAACAGTTTTGGGGGCAGGGGCATTTTCTCTATGCTGGTTCTTCCTATCCATGAAAAAGGAGTATCTTTCCACTTTCTGACATCCTCTTCAATCTCCTTTTTCAGAGTACTGTAATTTTCAATGTATAGATCTTTTACTTCCTTTGTTAGATTGATTTCTAAGTATTTCATTTTTTTGGGCGTTATCATAAAGGGTATGGTTTCCCTGATTTCTCTCTGTAAGTCTGTTGCTTTTCTACAGCATTGTTACTGATTTTTGATTGTTGACTTTGTATCCAGTTACAATTCTGAATTTAGTTATTAAATCTACAAGTCTTTTGGTGGAGTTTTTGGGATATTCTATGTAGAGTATCATGTCATCTTCAAGTAATAATTTAATTTCCTCCTTTCCTATTCTTACTCCTTTAATTTCTCTCCTGTCTAATTGCTCTGGCTAATGAAAAACAGCTATTTTATACCTACATTTTAAGTAAATACATCAATATAATTATGTCCACATCACTTTAATCATTGTAGCATGATTTTTATTGCTCAATAATTCAAAGATTTATTCCACAAATTATCTCTCAATAATGCTTATAATAATTCAAAAGAAGTATTAGTTTTCATTTTTTGGTACATATTTATAGTACATAATAATTACATTCATCATGAGAAGTTGTTACATGGACATACATACTTCTTTTTGTTAGTCCCCCATTTTTCCCCCTCCCCTGCATTTCTGGGACCGCTTCATATACATGACTTGTCACACATGTTTGTAGTGCATAATGACAACATTCCTCACAGGGACTTGGTGCAAGTACTCAGCACTTCACAATCCTTCCCCCTTTTGTAAAATCTCATTTCCCTCAACTGCCTCCCTCCCTGCTCCGTCTCTCAGCTCCCTTCCCATATGCCAAAGATCCACCTTGCTATTTCCTATTTCCTATCTTTTATTTTGTACTTTACTTACATGCTGAGTTTCTCATGTAAAAGAAATCATGTGAGAGTTAAGCTTGTGTATCTGATTCACTTTACTTAACACTAAGTCTCAAAGTTCATCCATTTTCCTATAGATATTTTAACTGAGAGTCAGAATTTTTCTGGCATAAAGTCCAGTTTGCCCAAAATATTTGACAAAGACTGCCTTTCCAATTAAATTGGATGTCAAATAAATATTCTCCACTATGTGAATAAGCTAAATATGAAGTTTCAATGTATAAATTTATGGAGATAAAGAAAAATTATACAAAAGTATGACAAAATTGTAATATTTTTATATTAGAAAAGTCTGTACTGCAGAAAATATATTAAAATCAAGATTTTAGTGAATTTTTTTAGTAAAGTGTAAGAGAAACTACTGGGCATTTTGGAAATCTTGATAAAGACTTGTGGGAACACCCAAAATTAATAAAAACATGACTCTGATTTGTGACTATGTAACAAATCCTTCAGCAATTCAAGTTGCTTCTAAGTCTTTGCTTTTGACAATTTTAAAGGAGGATATAACAGAACTGTCCACTGAAAACCATTAAAAGTAAGTTTTCATGATATATTCAATTTGATTTTTGGCACATAACTTGAAAAACGTTCTAAACATTAAATTATATTACTGTAACAGGAGTCTTTCCATTCTCATCTATTAAGTAACACGTAATAGTGTATGTACACGAATTGGAGGGGGAAACCGCCATTTCATTAAATGATTGTTTACAATAAAATTTTTATGCTTACTAATTAACTACATGTAACTGTTGTTAGAGGGTTGTACATTAGTAATAATCTTAAAATGATTTTTAACAATTGGAACCTAAATTATAATGTCAATGTTATTTTATATACAGATTTGTTACAAACAAAAATAATGCTTGATCAAAAGACTTTTGAACATTAAATGTATTAGGATAAAATCATAAATAAGAATGGAATTAAAATACAAATTTATGGAGATAAAGAAAAATTATACCATTTCTGTTTTTAAAATTACACTATTTCTATTTTAAGTGGAAAACAAAACATAAAATTTTACTCTCTGGATATATTTAAATGAAATATAAACATTTGAAATATCAATATTTTAAATATGCTAGAAACTACATTCTTTGTAACTATGCAGGTAAATGGTCAAAAGTTTTTAGATGCTAAATTAAGAAAATAAAGATAAACAATTTTTTAAAATTCTCTCAAGGGTTTTGCAAACAAAATACTATAATGATCATTAATCTACTGTAACAAACATGCCCTTGAAGTTTCATTGATATTGACAGATGTTCCATTTTAGTTTTCTATATAATACAAAAACTCACTATTAAATAGCATTCATTCTTAAATGTGACGGATCACAGAACTGAGCAAAATTCTTAAGTCAGTTGAGCAATATATTAAGAATACTTGTATTTCAATAAAGGATTACTAAAAATTTTCACAATATTTAAGACGAAACAAGTTTTAAAAGTTATTTATTATTGAAATCAACTAGCCAGCCTTTCTGGTAAGCCACACAAGCTGCGCGGGTTCCAGGGAGAGAAAAGTCAGATAGCGTCTCCTGTGAGCCTACTGGCACACAGACTGAGAATCAAATACCGTGTCCCACACACCCCTCCCCGCCATAAGCAACCAGCTGGTTCAGAGGACAGGCTGAGTTCACAGCAACTAAGGTGCATAAAGCAACTAAATGCTTGTATTGTTTGGTTGATTTTGCAGGCCTGGGTTCAATGGTCTGAGCATCTCTTGGGAGGATGACAGTATGCAATATAGCAAATATGGGGGGATTTCCTTCTATCTTGTCTTTGAGGCCCAATATTATTCTCACTGTTTTGCTCTGTTCTGATTAACTGTTTTGCTTTATTCAATGTTCTGTTTTGATTGGTTTTATTCTGTTTTGTTTTTGGTTTGATTTTACTGTACCTGATGGAATGGACACCTGTTGTGAAGATAACAAGATATACTATGTTAACTATTATTGTTTTCCTAGTATCCTGCTTTGAAATTCTGTACCAAGAAAAAAAAGTTATTTATTATTGCTAGATTATTCTTTCAAGCTCTGAATTTTCCCAGTAGTACAGTCATACATTGGCCCTTTAACATATCACATAGAGTAAAAAAAAAAAATAAAAAAATTTTAAAAAATTAAGTTTCTATCCAGAATGTCTCTATGGCAAAGAGTGATAATCAAGGGAAATAATAATAATTTGGCACTTTTGAAATTATTACACTCTCAAACATGCAATTATAGACATTATTTTATAAAAAATAAAAGACTTCAAATAATGCTTTTTAGTTTCTGCTCTTTATTTTTCATTTTCTTTTTAAACTAAAATAAACCCATACACTGAGAAAGGCTTTCACAAATCAACAAAGGTTTGAACCAACAACCAATACAAATCATAGATTCTCTAAAACCAGTCATAGAAAAATGAGTGGAACAAGCTATTCAAAAGGCAAGCTTTACTGCCTGCTCTGAGCTGCAGGGAGCCACTCCACCTACAGGAGGGGAATGAGTATGATCCTGATAAAGCAGATGGTATTTCTTTGTAAATGACACAGGTTCGCCACTTAGCCTGTGAAGAGCACAAGGGCTAGTAACAGTCTAAAATGTGGGTGTGCAAGCTTCATACATTAAAGAAAACTAAAGCCCAAACAGTTAAAACTGAGTTAGTTCTCAGATCTGATAAGAGAAAACTTACCACTAGGAAAAAGACATTTCTTTAACACTGGAAGAAATTTAATAAATGAGTCTCTACATAAAGGACACTGGACAATATTATTAGACATTGTTTCTAACCACTTTCCTTTCTCATAAAGACCCTGATAACCAATGCAATATTTTTATAAATCCTCATAAATTAAACTGAACAAATCCAAAATAATCTTTGCTGAGAATAGATTGCTGTATTATTAAAGTATCAAAAAGAGAGGTATATTCTCTATGGAGATACTAACATTTGTCCATTGATTGGAGTAGTGGGGCATGAGTGAAAGGAAGGTTTTTGTTTTTTTTTTTACTAATTCAAGATGGCAGCTGACAGGTACTTAGATATTTGGACAACAGAAATCTTTTATATAACTCAAACTGATCAAATAGTGAGACTCAGGAATTATTCATCGATTTTCCAACCACACCTGCATTCTTCTCACCATAGTCATTCAAAGTTTTCTCTTGATACGAACTCTATCTACAAAGACTATCCTCTGAGAACGTACAGGGAAGAAAACAGTTCTATGTATTCCTTGGCACTGTTCACAAGCATTACATACCTTTTTAGACACAGTGCTCAATTTCATTCCTAATAACATTACTAATTGTATTAGTACAACTTTTCCCATTAGTGAACTTTGTGCTCTATTATGTTACATGAGAAATAATGAAGAGCACTAAAAAAAGTAACCGTATTACCACATTAGAGTTACAAAGAGTCACATGTTTTATAACTACAAAATGATAAATTAAGAGGTTAAATTTAGTACAGAAATAATCTTTATGAAAAGGAACCTGTTACATCAGTATCTCATTTACCTTACAGAAAAATTAGTATGTGAAAAAAGGGAATTTTGCAATATCAAATATGCTTTTATTGGCTAAGGACTTCCTTGCTTAGACTTAATAACACTTTCCATCTGTCTTCAGAAATACTAGCATTTTTTTGGAAGTATGAAAAATGATATACTGGTCAGGCGCCAGAATAATATAACTCCCTTCACATTCTATGAATACTTACAAAAACATATTTTCAGTAGTTTTACATTTATTTGCTAGTGTCTTAGAAATATTTTCATTAATAGTATTTCTAATACATAACTTGCATCTGCATAAGTTTTTGAAATCTTGCAATCCTAAATATACAATTTTGATTTATTCATATCACCTATACTTTTCTATTCTTATATTTTACTAAGTACAATATATTTTATAACATCATGATCAATTACGTTCCAATTATAACTAGTGTAAGCACAGTGTCAAGCTGTTTCAACACTTAAAAAGAATAAATTTCTATTGTATGTTAAGATTTTGATATTTGAAAACTATAAGTACATGCAAACTAAAAGAAAATCAGTTTTTCAGTTCTGCTATTACTTCCTTCAAAAGATGGATCATGCTAGTTAAACAAAATAACAATACTCATTTTACAGGACCAACAGAAGATTAGGGAATTTATGTTACAGACCAAAGATCATACCTTCTCCCCTCCAAAAAAAGAAAACAAATATTTTCAGGTCCAATGTACATCCTATGTTAGCAATGTCTATTTATGTTTATTGTCCATTTACCCACTGACTGTAACAGTTTTACTAGATTCAGAGTAGATACTAGTAAAGGATACAGAAAGTCAAGGAAAAAAAAGTTAATAGGCAGTATGACAGGATAATGTTTTTTTTGTTGTTTGTTTGTTTGTTTGTTTTTTTTTTGGAGGCGGGGTGCTCAATTTAAAGTAGAATGCCAGGTAGAAGCAGGAGAGAAATAAAAACAGAGAGTTACACAAAAAGGCAAGATAACAAAAATTCTTAAATGTCATGGTAAGGAGCTTGGCTTCTTTCATGGGGGACATAGGGAGCCACTCCATGATTTTAGTCTGGAGAATGATATAATTAGATAAAACCTTTCTGAAAACCCATTACTTTAAGGGCTTTCAATGATGAATATGTAATTCAGGATAGAAATGAGAAGGCCCTAATGTAAAAAAGTATCAGTTAAGGATTAAAAAGACAAGACAGGTTCAGCAGATAATTAAGTTGCAAAATTGACAAGGCTCTAAAGGGAAGAGGAGGAAAATTCTGAAATCTCTGAGATGTCTGATTCAGGTGACAAGTGGATGGTATGTTGTATCTTATAATGTTAGAAAACCTGAGGGACTGCAATGTTAGGCTGGAGATGGTAGGTGTGTAGGCAGTCATGTGCCATATAAGAGGAGATACTTAACAGTTGGAAATACGAGTAGGAAGCTTGTGGTCTAGGCTAGAATCACTGACTTGGAAGTTAAGGTTACAAGTTAGTAATGGAATATACACAGAATAAGTAGAAAATAAGACTCAAAATAAATACCTAGAGAACACTGACACTTCAGTGGGTAGAATGTATCACTTGATTTAGTTATACAGATTAAGAAAATACAATACACTGAATGGGGAAATGTGCAAAATTAGTCCATGGAAATAAAATGTTGAGTCAATGAATTCATAAGGGACACGAAAAGGAACATATGAGACAAGGAAGATGAGGCCACGGAAAGTTTACATTCTTACAACCACAGAGTGCGATAAGTCAAAAATACAGGAGTTAAACTCAGAAGACCCAGCTGAGACTGAACTATGCAAGCAAGAGTTACAGAGCTCTACACTCACATGAATAACATTTTAATTTTAAAGTAAGTACACAGAAATGAAATGAATAATATTGAGTCCCAGGATAAAACATAGGCTAGTTGGCTCTTCTATAGGGGAAAGGAATGGTTGGCTCAACATGAATGTGTACAGTGAATAAAAGACAAGATCATGAAGGAACGGACTTAGGTTACAAATAAAATGAACAATACCAAACCTGAAAGCTTAAGAAATTCTTATATACAGCAGACTTTCTTATCTCTAGCTGATGTATTTGGAGTAAGTGTTAATACACTAGGAGTTGTGTATCCTATCACTTCACCTACTTAGCCACCACCGTAGGACTAAAGGCTACAATTATTCCCAGGTAAACTGATTAATGCTATTACCAAATGTGTTAGTTTATAGCCTTGCTTGATTTCCTTCTCTATATCCCACAGGGATTAAGTTCACTCAAAGCAGCTGGACCTGATGAAAGGGGAAATCAAAAGTGCAACAGTTTTACTGATCTTTCCACTCCATTCTAGCCTCTCATTCTATGCTGTCCACATGCAAGCCACAGTAATCCTTTAAAACTTTAATTAGATGTATCATTCCCCAGCCTCAGATAGCTCAGTGACTTCCCAAATGGATTAGGAATTACAATGAAACTCTACCATGACCCACAAGGTCCTGTATGTGACTCTTACCTACTTAAAACCTGATTTTGTGCCACCCTCCCCATTTCTAGACCTTTTGAGCATGCTATTCCCTCAGCCTCAAATTTCCGTTTTTATGAGCTGACTCTTCATTCTTCAAGGGTCAGCAAAAATTTAATCTCACTCTTAACCCTAACTATACAATGAAAGGAAATACCCTGTTTCTGTTTACTTCTGTCCTCCATTCATTTTCTTTATAGCATAAACTGTACTTGCATATTTCCTTGATCACTTGAGTGTGACCTATAAATTAAAAAAGGCAAAAAAAACCCTTTCATTTACCTATAACCAATGCTTAGTGAAGTGCCTGAAATGCAGACAGTAAGTTTCTAGTAAAACAAAGGAGAGAGGAAATAATAAACACAGAGTAACAGCAAAAAAAATTTTGAAGAAATGGCAGAGTTGGGAAGAAACAAATTTCATGTGTCAACTTGGCTAGGAAGAGTACCTAGATATTCCGGCTGTTTCTGGGAAAGTAATTTTTAGATGAGACCAACATTTAAGTAAGTAAAATTTGAATAAAGTAGATTATCCTCTCATAATGTTGAAGCCAATCTGTTGAAAGTCTTCCCCAAAACAACTGCCTCTGAGAAGGGCTTCTTTCTGGTAATAGACTACATCTAGACTCTGCAGCACCAACTCTTCCCAGCCAGCCTACCCTGAATATTTTGCACTTGTGCCAGCCTCTGTGATCACAAGGGCAAATTTCTTAAAATTCCTTAAAATAAATCTCTTCCTGTTTCTCTATATATGTACATACATGCACATACACATGCATGTACAGGTGCACACACACACGCACACAATTCAGTTTCTCTGAAAAACCCTAATATGGAGGATTAGAAACTAGAAAATCAGAGTTCAAATTCCAACTCTGATTTGTAATACTTATATGATACTTTCTTTGGAATTATTTTCAATTCACAAAATAAACAAATTTTTTAAAATCAATAACTACTAGACATTATTGATTCCATCTCCACATAAGTATTGTCTTCAAATACATGTAAACTCAAAATGTACATAATTTTATATAAACTCTTCTTCATTTACTCTCTTTAAAGGTGGTATGAAGCCGGGTGTGGTGGCACGCCTTTAATCCCAGCACTCGGGAGGCTGAGGTAGGAGGAGCATTTTGAGTTCGAGGCCAGCTTGGGCTACAACGCTGAGTACAAGGCCGGCCTGAGCTATGTAGTGCAACCCTGCCTCAAAAAACCAGGGCCGGGAGTTTGGCTCAATGGCTTAAGTGCCTGTCTGGCAGGCACTAAGTTGTGAGTTCGATCCCCAGTGCCACAAAATATAAATAAATAAATAAATAATACATAAATAAAAATAAAGCTGGTATGAATACCCAACTAAATCAATAGAAAAACTGCCCTGATAAACTCTATAAACTACTTTTCATAGTAGAAAATACTGGAAAGAATCCTAAAGGAATGCTGGCATTATTTGACAAAGGTCAATAAAATGAACTTCCTTGCAAGGGGAAATAATATGCTTAACATTTTCAGCTTTTTAAATAAATTATCTCATTTCATAGTGCAAAAATATTATTTCACAAAGCAACTCTATTTCTTACATACATATAAAGTATGGCAATTTATAATAAAGAACATTCAGTCACCAGAAAATCATATTAAGACTAGGATTTATATTGTTAAATGATAAATTTCTTTTCTTAGAAAAAAATGAAATTTGGTAACTTTCATGATTTAAGTGAACAATTATATAAAATAGAATTCTGTCATCTTATAAATTGTATATAGTATATAAAAATTGTATAAGTGTAATAAATATAGGATAAAGTGTAAATAAAATATAGGATAAAATGTAGACTACTGAGTTAAAATTGACTATGACAATTGTCTTTATTTTTAAATACTTAAAATTTATATTAAATTTTACCTAGCTATATGAAATATTTTAAAGATGTACAAAAAATTGCCTGGTGGTGTTGAATATTAAAAACCGATAAAAATAAACCTACAAATTTTCAGCAGCATACTTGGGAAGCATGAGGGATAATAAAAGCGAAAGTTCACCCTGTTCCTTCTCTTCAAATGCTGGTTTTAGGAAGCAGGGGTCAATAGTAGAAAGTAGAAACATTGCCACAAAGAAAATTCTACCTAATAATTTCTGTATTAGCTAAACTGCAATGTTAGATAAAACATATAAAAAGAAACTAAAGCTTAAAACCATGTACCAAAACCTAATAGCCTGAAATAGCATACAAAAATAAAAAATTGGATCAAAACGATGTCACATCTTCAAATGAGAAACTATCAAGATTAGACTTTTCATTCATGCAAATTAAAGAAATGTTGAAACTAAACACTATAGGTGAGAGTATCTGTGCAAAGTAAACATGTGTCTGTGTAGTAGTTTAAGGGATAAAGTAGTAATTTTGATCCCAGAGTCATTAAATCACTTGAATTGTGTTTAAAATGCTCTTATTTGAAGATCTGTTATTTCTAATAATTCTTCGAAATAGTGATAAAAGTTGCAACTAAAAACTTTCTACAATGGAAAGCATAGTTATTGGAACTGATGTGAATTAGCTGTACATTATGAGATGTTCCAAGTACCTGAAACTACTCATCTGTAAGTTGCTTTCTAAAATACTAACAATATTTCTATTTAAAAATGACCTCAGAATTTAACTGGTTTATAGTCACACCAATGCAAGCAGCTCACTTATACCAGTTCTTCTCAATGATTATCCAAATCACTTGAATAATCCCAATGAGAGGAAAGAGGCAGTCTACTCCAATGTCAGTAAAATTATCAGAAAAGCTTTGAAAGTTAATGTATCCCTGTACTAACCTGCATCCAGTGACTTTAGTTCTACATTGTGAGGCTATACCATGCAAATATATACTTTCTTCTACCAGAAAACATTTCAAATAATTGAAGACTTAATTCTCAAATCTTTTAGGCTAACCATCTCCAACTATGAGAAAGAATTATTTCCTGTAGCTCTTTCTCATAAAAGTTTTCAATAACCCATTACTGCCATGGTGACTTTCTCCAAATATATCCCAATCTACCAGAAACCCTTCAAAACAAGGTGTCTGAAACTAAATGCAACACTCTAGATGTGATCTTGGTATGTGATACATTTCTTCTCTTTTTAATTTTTTTAATTTTTCACAATGAAAAGTAAGATTTATAATTCTCCTTAAAAACAAGTATTTTTACTGAAGATGGGAAAATAATGATCAAATTTATATACTTTCATAGCACCACCTCAGATAAAACGACTGTTTTCTTAATTTTCCATATGCTATGTGCAAATGTAAATCAAATCACCAGGTGTACTGCAATCACTGTAGCAAAGTTATTTTTGGATCCAAAACTTAAATTTCTACTCAAGTTTTCCACATTTAAAGTCTTTAGATGAAGATGGAGGCTCAATGAACTGTTATTTTATATTTTTAAGAGATTTTTATAGTAAAAGATAAGTTTCACTGCCTTGCTAAAAAGATTTATATGTCTATCCATAAATTTAGACAACCTTTAGATCTTAATGTAAAAAACTGACGTTTGAATCGTGTCTACATTTTTTCCATTCCCCAAATTTTTCCTAATTAAGGTAATCCTTAAGAAAGAAGATACTTTGATATTCTTAACTACTTCTGGGCATATGCTGAATTTCCATTACTTAAGATACAGAATACTCTACCTCACTTCTACTCAGCACAAGTTACATACATATTTTCATAAATAAAATATCATGCTCAGAAAAAAGTTAATTTGCATTAGTAGTTCAAGAAATCATATCACCTATATCTTCATAATCAATGAGCGTCAACTTTTTATAAAGAATTACCTCTAAAATATCAACTAAGGTAACAGTTTAGACTTGAAACAATCCAAACTTTCTGTGTTATTTGATATATTTGAAAAAACATTCCACCACATAGTTTTTTCCTCATACCTTAAAATAGGATAAGTGCAAGTATTTAAAGCCTATTTCAAAGAAAATAAAATGAAAAAAACAATATTATGGAATAAAGTATAAATAAAAATCCATGGCTTATTACTATATGCAAATGGTGAAATTTTCACTAACACTTAACAGTATAAGGAACACTTCTGAAAGCATTAAAAATTTTTAATCAACTATTTGATTTTTACAAGAATTTTTTAGGGATGTAAACAATTACAACACAATAAAAACTGAAAGTTACAGACTGAACTAGAGATGTAGGCTAAAAATATTCTCTACTTCTAAAAAGTCTCCTTACTATATCCAACAACTCTTTAGCTAAAGTACATTAAGAAAACCAGATCCAGTTAAGAGTAGTCCTGGCTTACCTGGGCAGCTCTATTTAGGGCTACATAAAAGCAGTCATTATCCCAGAAACTCCAGTCCAGGCTTCTTTAAAAAAGAAGTATTTATTTAGAAGTATTTCCACCTTCTGTATTTGTTCTGCTGCATTTTCCAAGAATCATCTCCTTTGAGTTCTTACAAGCTACCTATTACACTATGTGTTTGGTAATCTTTGTCAGAGAGGCCTTTGGGGTCCATTTAGACACAAAAGCTTAAATATCACATGATTTCTCTCAAAGTATGAATCAACTAAAGAGCAAAATAAAAAATAAATAATAGGAAACAGGGAGACAGCTCTTCTGTAAAGAGGACAAAGAGAGGGAAGGAGAGAAAGGGACTAAGAAGGGAAAGTAAAAAGTATTAAGATATGTTATATACAGGTACCAACTTCCAACAAAGAATATAAAGTTTCTACTAGTTCATATTAAGATGTACATGAAGTAATATGATAAAAAGATATGCCCCTCTGCAATTGTTTTAAGTACTTGAAGTACATAAACCCTCATCTCTCACTCATTACCTTCGTAAGTACTGCCACCAAATTCACACAAAGTATAAGAGGTATACTCCTCCTGTTCACTTTATAGATGTCTTAGCTAACCTGCTATTGCAGTAAAGTTTAATAGCCATGTGTAAATTTTAGCTCAAAAGTAAAAATAGTCAATACTATGGTTGAATGTAGTTTTTCCCTAAGGGTTCATATATTAGAGGCCACGATCAAGTGAGACTTATTCCTGGAATGCCAGAATGGGTCAACATATGCAACTCAATATACATGATATACCACATTAACAAAATTAAAGACAAAAATAATATGATTATACCTATAGATACAGGAAAGCAGGACAAAATTCAACATTCTTTCATGATTAAAAACTCTCAGCAGAAGGGCCGGGAGTTTGGCTCAGTGGCTTAAGCGCCTGTCTGGCAGGCACAAGGTTGCAAGTTCGATTCCTGGTGCCACAAAAAAAAAAAAAACAACTCTCCGCAGATTACATATACAAGGAACCTACCTCAACAAAAAAAGACCATATATAACAATCCCATAGCTAACATTAGATACACTAACACGTTTAGAATACCCTAAAGATGGCACCAAAAGCTGTAATAACTGATAAGCAATGTAGAAAAGTTGTAGGATACAAAGGCAATCTAATACACAGAAACAAGTAGAATTTCTATACAGTAATAATGAACTATCCAAAAAAAAATCAAGATAGCAATCCCATTAACATTAACTACATGAATAAATAAAATTCTTAGGAACACATTCAACCAAAAAAGTGAAAGCACATTAAAAACATAAAAACATACTGAAAAAAAAGATAAAAATAAAAATAAAAATGTACTGAAAAACTCCACAACATTGGTCTGAGTAATAAGATTTTTTTTTTAATTAGACCCCAAAGACATGCGTCAAAAAAAAAAAGAAAGAAAAAGCCGGGCGTGGTGGCGCACGCCTTTAATCCCAGCACTCGGGAGGCTGAGGTAGGCGGAGCGTTGTGGGTTCGAGGCCGGCTTGGGCTACAACGCGAGCGCAAGGCCAGCCTGAGCTACATAGTGCGACCCTGCCTCGAAAAACCAGGGCTGGGAGTTTGGCTCAGTGCCTTAAGCGCCTGCCCTGGCAGGCGCGAGGTTGTGAGTTCAATCCCCGGTGCCGCAAAAAAAAAAAAAAAAAAGAAAGAAAAAAGAAGGAAAAGAAAAGAAAAAGAAAAAGAAAGAAAAAGGTACTTGGGATAAAAGCAAACTAAAACCTTTGTACTACATAGGAAAAAAATCAAAGGAGAAAAGAAACACTTCTGGGATGGGAGAAAAGTTCTCAAGCCACACATCTGATAAGTGATTAACTGAAAATACAAAGAATTCAAACAATTCAATAAGCAAGAAAACCACCAGATTGTAAAATAGGTAAAAACCTGAATATATATTTCTCAAAAGAAGACCTTTAAGTGGCCAAAGGGTATAGGAAAAATGTTCAACATTACCAACCATCAAAGAAATGTAAATTAAAACCACAGTGAAGGCGAGGAATATAGCTCAGTGGCACAGCACCTGCCTGGTAAATGTGAGGTCATGAGTTCAATTCCCAGTACCAAAAAAAAATTAAGACATATTTCACATGTGTTAGAATGGCTATCCTCAAAATGATGAAGTGTTTCAGGAGGATGTAGATAAAAGGAACCTCTGCACATGGTACAACCATATAAATGAGTAAAACCATTAAGGAAAATTATATAGAGGTTCCTCAAAAAATTAAAAGTAGAACTACCTTTTTTAAAATAGATATATGCTGGTATGTACACATATCTTGATCATTTTTATCTTCTCCCTATCCCAGTCTCTTCTTTTCCCATTCTCCTCCTTCCTGATCTCCCTTCCCATCTCCAAAAATCTACTGCCTTGTTTCCAACTAGTCTCCTTTATTTTACTCATTCATTTATTTATATTTGGGGTTTCTCAAATGAGAGAAACTATGCAATATTTAACTTTCTGTGTTCAACCTACACATTTTCCCACAAATTTAAGAGTACTACTTGATTTAGCACTGGCATTTTTCCAAAGGAAATGAAATCAGTAAATCAGAAATACATGATTACTTGTTCACTGCAGTATTGTTCGCAATACCTAAGATAGTTAACCTAAACACCTATCAATAGTTGAAGAAAATGTGGTATACATACACAACATACACACAGTACTATTCAGCCTTCTTAGCAGAAAATCCTGTCATTTATGACAAGATTGCTGGACCTGAAGGATACTACTTTAAATAAAATATGACAGAAACAGAAGTATGGAAATAAGAACAGTATATGATCTCACTATATGACTACATGAAATGTAAAAACAGTCAAATCTCACAGGAGGAGAGTAGGATGGTAGTTACCAGGGCTTGGGATGTGCAGTAAGGGTGCATCATTAGGGAGCAACAGTTAGATTAGGGTCCATGAGTTACACAGGAGGAATGACTTCAAGAAATCTACAACACTGTGACTAGAGTTAATGACAATATATTATATACCTGAAATTGCTATGCATAAAGTTTTCAGTGCTCTCGCCACTAATACATGATGAATATGAGAGGAAATGCACGTTAATTACTTTGATTTACCCACTGCATGATGCATACATGTTCAAAACACCATGTTGTATGCCATAAATATATACAATTTTTGTCAATTAAAAGTAAGTAAATAGGCCTGCCCCACGGGTGGGACCTGGAAGTAGGCCCAGGTGGCATAACTCCAGTGTGTCACTTCTCACTCCTCTGGAGTGGCTCCCTGAAGGTTGCATGATGGAATATGAACATTACACCTCAAGAGGTTTCATATTTTGGATTAGTTAACAGTTCTCGCTGGGCATGGTGGCGCACGCCTTTAATCCCAGCACTCGGGAGGCTGAGGTAGGCGGAGTGTTGTGAGTTCGAGGCCGGCTTGGGCTACAACGCGAGCGCAAGGCCGGCCTGAGCTACATAGTGCGACCCTGCCTCAAAAAATCCAGGGCCGGGAGTTAGGCTCAATGCCTTAAGCTCCTGCCCTGGCAGGCGCGAGGTTGTGAGTTCAATCCCCGGTGCCGCAAAAAAAAAAAAAAAAAAAAAAAAAGTTCTCATTCTTCCGATTCTTTCTTCAGACTCATTTTTCAGTGTCCTCTTGAGGTATTAAATACAAAAAGATTACACTATGGACTGCAAGGAAAGCTGTCCAACTGTAAGCATTCCCAGCTCTGATGAACACAGAGGGAAAAAAAAGAAAAGGTTTACTGTTTATAAAGTTCTAGTCCTTGTGGGCAGGAGTGAGTGATTTGTCTTCAGGAGATATACAGAGTTTGACAAACTTTACAACACTTTAAAGAAACAATTTCCTACTATGACTCAGAAGATTCCTGCCAAGGGAATATTTGGTGACAATTTTGACCCAGATTTTATTAAACAAAGAAGAGCAGTACTGAATGAATTCATTCAGAACTTAGTTAGGTATCCAGAGCATTACAACCATCCAGGTGTTACAGCATTCCTTCAAGTGGACAGCCAAAAACATCAGTCAGATCCATCTGAAGATGCAGATGAAAGAAGTACTCAGAAGTTACATTCTACCTCACAAAACATCAACGTAGGACCAACTGGAAATCTTCATGCTAAATCATCTGACTTTGACTTTTTAAAAGTTATTGGAAAAGGCAGCTTTGGCAAGATTCTTCTTGCAAAACGAAAATTGGATGGGAAATTTTACGCTATCGAAATGTTACAGAAAAAAGTAGTTCTCAACAGGAAAAAGCAAAAACATACTATGGCTGAATATAATGTTCTCTTGAAAAATGTGAAACATCCATATTTGGGTGGATTACATTATTCTTTGTAAACAAGTAAAAAGCTTTATTTTGTTCAGGATTATGTTAATAGGGGGAGGTATTCTTTCACTCACAAAGAGAACAGTCCTTTCCTAAACACAGAGGAAGATTTTATGCTGCTGAAATTTCCAGTGCACTAGGTTACTTGCACTCTATCAAAATAGTATACAGAGACTTGAAGCCAGAAAATATTCTTTTGGATTCAGTAGGACATGTTGTCTTAACAGATTTTGGGTTTTGTAAAGAAGGTATTGCTATCTCCGATACCACTACAACATTTTGTGGGACACCAGAGTACTCTGCACTTGAAGTCATCAGGAAAAAGCCTTATGACAACACTGTGGATTGGTGGTGCCTTGGTGCTGTTCTGTGCAAAATGCTGTACGGACTGCCACCTTTTTACTGTCAAGATGTTGCCGAAACATATAATATTCTTCACAACTCCCTACGTTTGAGGCCAGGAGTGAGCTTCACAGCCTGGTCCACTCTGGAAGAACTCTCAGAAAAAGACAGACAAAATCGACTTGGTGCCAAATAAGACTTTTTTGAAATTCAAAATCATCCTTTTTGTGAATCACTCAGTTGGACTGACTTGTACAAAGAGGTTTTCACCACCCTTTAATCCTAATGTGGCCAGACCAGATCATATCAGGAACTCTATTTACAGAGGAAACAGTTCCACATTCTGTGTGTCTTCTGACTACTCCAACATGAATGCTAGTGTACTGCAAGCAGATGATGCATTCAATGATTTCCCTCACCCATCTCCTTCAGAACAGTGATTTTTATGAATAGTTTGCAATTTAGAAACCATCAAGTAAATACAAACCTGTAGATGGGACTGAAACTCCCATTTGTGTGAATATATTCAAATATGTGTAACAGTGCCTCATTTTTATATGTAATGTTAAAAACTATGAAAAATGTATTTTCTGCTTTATGCAAGTAAATGTGGCATTTCAAAGAACTATGTTTTGAATTAAAATTTGCATTCTTGTTTACTAAGCTTATTTTTAACAAAATTTGAAAGCTGTTATCTTAGCATTAACCTATTTTTTTAAAGAAAATTTTTCTGGTATTGACTGTTTCCCTCCTAAGTTTACATTAACATGTTCAAGATAGATTGTCTTTTAACAGTCTGTTTCAGTTCATTTAATATATAATAATACCTTAGTAACTCTGCTATGACTTTTCTTATTGTATAACAACTGTGCAATTGGTATACAGTTGTTTAACAGGGAACCATATCTTTCCATGGTAAATCACTACTTGAAAAAAATAAATAAATAAAAAGGAAAGGGAAGAGCGGCTGAAGGGAGGGGGAAATGGGGAAAAAAAGAATCAAGTTGTATCAAGTACTGGCACAAATTCCTTGTAATGAATGTGATCATTATATATACCTAAAATGTACCAATAAACTTAACTAATTAAAAATAAATAATAAAAATAATTTCTAATTACTGCCAAAATATGACCAAAAAAGTAAGTAAAGAAACTAAGTAAAAATACAAGTTGTATTTAAAATAAAAGTTTACATACCTTGGTTTCCGAAAAACTAAACTATATTGTTGGCAAGCGAGACCCACAGTGGGAGTGTATACAATAGGCATGAATTTTTCAACATCAGACATTAGTACTCTATAAAAGAGCTTTTCGTTTCTATCTTGAAGATCCATTAAGAGAAGATACCTGTGGAAATTAGGCACAATGAGAACTGCAACCAACACTCATGAAATAGTTGCTTAAACTATGAAGTATTTTCAAATCATAGTAAAAGTCTAAACACAAAAGAATTTAGAAATATTCTTAAACACCTCAAAGAATGAAAAACCATACACTTGATTATTATCATTTGAATATTAAATCATTACTTAAATAACACCATCTTATTCAAGAATCTTGCAGAACTGTACTCATCAATCTCACCAGCCTTTTGAGATTGATTTTCCGTTTTGATTTGAGTATGTCTTCAAAGAGTTCACATGCTAGAAGTGTAGTCCCCAGTATAACAATATGAAAGGTGGTAGCAGCTTTAAGAGGTAGGGCCAAGTGAAGAGTAGTTAGGTCACTGAGGGAATGCCCTTGGATTAATATAGTTCTCATGAGATCCAGGTTAGTTTCCTTAAAAAGGAATTGTTATAGAAAAGAACAATTTTAGAAAACTAAGATGGGTGTGGCAGCACACACATATAGTCTTGCTCTTTGGGTGGTGAAGAGGGAGAATCATAAATTCGAGCCCACTGTTGACACTTTAGTGATTTAGCAAGATCCTGCCTCAAAATTTAAAAATTTTATATTTTAAACATGTAAGTGGACAGGGATACATCTCAGTGTAAAGAGCCTGGATTCAATCCCCAGTACATATATACATACATACATACACACACACATGTACATAAATAGACAAGACTGGCCTCTCCCCGCTCTCCTGCTTCTTTTTCTGCTTTATGGTCTCTCCTCACGTGTTTCTGTTATGATACCATCTGCCATGTTGTACCATAGACAAGGTGGCCTTCACCAGAGGCCAAAGAGATGGGGCTGCTTGATCTTGGACTTTGTCTTTAATATTGTTATCTAAGGGCCAGGGATTTAGCTCAGTGGCACAAGCAGCTGCCTGGCAAGCGTGAGATCATGAGTTCAATCCCTGGTACAAAAAAAAAAAAAAAGCTATCTAAATAAACCTCTTTTCTTTATAAAGTTTCCAGCTTTAAGTATTTTGTTACAGCACAAAAATTACACTAAATTATTTTCATTCCCTATAGGAGTTGAAATGCACAGAATTGGGCTGGGAATTTAGCTTAGTGGCTCAAGCACTTGCCTGGTAAGTATGAGGTTGTGAGTTCAATCTCTGGTACCAAAAAAGCAAAAAACAAAAGACAAAAAGTGAAACTAAAAAGAATGCACAGAATTAAAAGTGAGTGATTAATGGACTTTAGTGCTTGGCCAATTAGGTAGACATAATTCAGAAAATAAACATTTGTAAAAAGATGATGAGATTAATTTTAGACATTCTAAAATTGATCTATCAATTTAGAAAGTCATTATTTCTAGGTCAATGGTAGATTCTCACATCTTGCCTTACTCATCAGAACATCTGACATGAGTGGCATTCCCTAAAGCTCAATATATTTTCTTTGACTTCCAGACTTGGTTTTCCTCCTATCTCACTGGTCATTTGCTCTCTCGCTCTTGCTCTCACTCTCTTGTACTCTCACTCTATCCTTGCCTCTCTTCTTCCATTCTCTAAAAGCTAACATTTGCATGCAATAAATTAGGAAATTACACAGTTTTACCTTCAAAATATATCTCAACTCTGGCCACATTTATTATTACCATTATGGATCCAAATCAACATCCTCCCTTGCCTGGATTATTGTGTCAGTGTGTTAAATTTTTCCAAGCCTCTATTCTAATATCGACAGTGCATAGTCTTTCTGAAATATAGCTAAGAGTATGCTGATCTGTTCAAAACCTCAAAAGACTTCCCTTTTCACTCACACTAACATCAGAAGTCCTTTAGTAGTCTCCAGAGCCACACATAATTTGTCTCTCATTAGCTTGTTACTGTCCTTTCCTAACCTATGACCCTTCCCCTACCTCATTCTTCTCCAGACACAAGTCTTCCTGCTGATCCTTGAACATGCAAACTATAGAACACTTTTCCTCAGATTTACACATGGCTGACATCCTTACTACTTTTGAGTATTTTCTCAAAATTCACTTTCCCAATGAAGGCTATGCTTATCACCCAGTTTAACAACTCAGTGTGGCCATCCCTAACCCCAGAATTGTCAGTCCCTCTCTACCCTATCTTACCTGTTCCCTTTTCTAATGCTCATTAGTTTGTAGCTTATTACATAACTCACCTCTTTACTTCTTGCAAACTTTTAATAATTTTAACAATTTATGTAAATTTCATGAAGGCAGACCATAAACTGGGTGCTTTATCAACAAGAGATTTCTCAAGTTATGAAGGTTAGAAGTCTAAGATCATAAAGCCAGATCACAGAGTCAGAATAGCTCAGTTCTGGTGAGTGTGCTCTTTCAGGCCGCAAATGGTTGACCTCTCATTGTATCTTCATATGGTACAAAACGAAGGGAGCCAGCTCTCTGGCCTCTTCTTATAAGAGCACTAATTCCATTTATGAGGGCTCCACTCTCATGACACCTCGCAAAGATCCCATCTCCAAATACTATCATGCTGGAAATTAGCTTCCAAATATGAATTTGTAGGGGGACACAAACATTCAATTCATAACAGACAGGGTAGGCAGATACTTGGTCAAATACTATTTCAGTTATTTCTCCAAAGAGGTTTTCCCGGGCAAGATAAATATTTAAATTGGCAAACTCTGAGTAAAGCAGATTATCTGCAGTGTGAGTAAGCCTCATCCAATCAGTTGAAGGCCACTGAAGACTGGCTGCCCTTCTAACAAAAACGGAAGGCTCAAACTGCAACTCTCTCCTGGCTCTCCAGTATGCCAGCCTACCTATAGATTTTTGATTTACCAAGCTTTCCTCTCCTCTCCTCCCCTCTCTTCCTTCTCCTTCCTCTTCTCTTCTCCTTTCTTTCTTTTATCTTCCTCCTCTTCCTCTCTCCTTCTCTTCCTCCTCTTCTTCTTTCTCCTTCTCCATCTTCCTTCCTTCTCCCTCCACATATATAGTACTTTTTCTTTTTCCATACATTCATATCCTGTGGTTCTATTCCTCTGAAGAACCCTGATTAATTCCAGTACTTACTACATACTGGATTAGCTACCTCTTTAACCTTCACAATAATATTTTCAAATAGGTATTATTCCTTCTAACCACATACACACAAAAATGAAGTTTATAGAGGTTCAGTCCCTTAATAAGAAGAGGCAGAGTCAAAAGCAGGGCAAGGCAGATATGGTGGCCATGACAGTGACTGTAGTGGATTGCTAATGGACCCATTGCTAGCGAGACAAGAGACAGGATTTCGATCTAATTCCAAAAGTAGGAAAAAATCTTACCTTATCCTGTGCACAAATACAGAAACTACATCTCAAACAAAGTGACTTAAATTTACAATAGTGCTGGAGATATGCTTGGAAGCTGAAAAATAGCCTACAATATACTTAGTCTGACTAAAAGTCATTTTAGTCATTCTCTGTTTATGATGGCATTTTCTGATAATTACCTTGACAACCACAATTTTGACATAAGAAAAAAGGTAGCCTCTCTGAGAATACAGTTTAGACACAAATTTTATTTCATTCAAATGTTCCCACAAAGAGTAAATATTTTTTTAAATTATATTTACAAGCAAATTCTCCTCAAAGTTCACTACCTTTTTCAAATCACTACAGTATTTAACTTTCTCTTACAAAAGAAGAAGACGACGACGACAACAAGGAGGAGGAGAATTTAAGAAAACAGTTGCTTAACAGAAATATAGAAATTGCATTCAGGAATGTGTTACCTGTCAAAGTCAGAGTTCAGACGCTCAAAATTTTTAACTACTCTAAGGACCTGAAGATCCTGACTGATGAAGCTAGGTGGTAACAATCCATGAATGTTCAGCTGCTGTCTTTCTTCCAGAGTAAAAGCCAAGTCCTATGGAGAAAAAAAAAAATTTTT
The DNA here is from genome assembly GCA_004363535.1 of Dasyprocta punctata. NCBI lineage: Eukaryota > Metazoa > Chordata > Mammalia > Rodentia > Dasyproctidae > Dasyprocta > Dasyprocta punctata. The sequence continues at coordinate 27,722 of RJWM01005980.1, forward strand.
TTAAAGGAGATAAATGAAGCAAATTATACACAAATAAAAGCCAGCAGGGATACCGAATCAAAAATCAGAAGACCTGGCATCACTAGAAGTATTGCCATGCAACTGCAAATAAAGCATGCAAGTTCTCTATACCTCAGTTTCTTTTATCTACAAAAATTAGAACACTAATATTTTCAGAGCTACATCATTCACGTATTGTTAGGATGAGAATGCATAGGAGGAAACTACTCAAAGACACACAAATGAAAGAAGATATAACCATCATTAATGCCAGTAAATACAAAAATGAATAGCAGTTATTACAAGAAATTTTAAAATTATGAATATCTGTAGGTTAGTTGATACTTGCTATACCTCCACCTCTAAAATAGGTCAGAAAATGCCTTACATGATTGAGGTACTTGTTTAAACCTTTCTCTTTCTTTCTCTCTCTCTCTCTCTCTCTCCCTCTCTCTCTCATTACTTCCTTCTATTCTTATGCACCCCTCATTACACAAAGTTTGTCCCCAATATCTGAACACACCACATGCTTTTCTTGTCCTATGACACTATGACCAAAAATGTCTCTTCAAATCTTATCTCAAATGCTCCCTTCTCTAACAAGCTGTACATCCATTATAGCCCTATTATTATGCCTGTGTTACATTACCTGTTGACATGAACACTGATTATAAAACATAATAATGAACTCTGGAGCTCAAAAACAAGCAAATAAAACAAATGACGCGTTGATACAAAACCCAGAATGGACCTAAGAGATCTGTTTCTTTCCAAGGAGGAAAAGCAAGGAATTCTCTGTAGTCACTAATGGGAGATAAAGATCCAGTATGATAAGGAGTTTCTCTAGAGAGAAATCCCACTGGAGATACTGAAGCCCAAGCAGTTTCTCTGACTAGCCTGTACTGCTACTCCTTTGGTCCAGGATAAGGACAGACATATGACAGTTGGTATAATCATCTGAATGTCTGCACCCTCCCAAAACTGACATGCTGAAATTCTTACCACCACTTGGGAGATGAGGTCACAAATGCTCTCTGCCTAACGAACAGGATTAGTGTCCTTATAAAAGAAATACCAGAGTTTGTTTTATAAGGATGCCATGGGAAGACACAGAAAACAGATACCTATGACCAGGAAATAAGTCCCTCACCAGACACCAAATCTCCAGCATCTTGATCTGAGGCTTCCAGTTTTTACAGTTGTTTGAAATACATTTCTTTCATTTAAAAGACACCCATTGCATAGTATCCTGTTATCGCAGTCTGAAACAGCTAAGTCAGGTATGCACAATGTGATTACTGCTTTTTCTAGACAACTTTGATAGGTAGGAACACATTTACTCACTGCACTAAGTGATTCTACAGCCATCCTCCCCTGCTCCTGAAACTTTTCTGCAATGGCAGAATGGTGACTCCTGAGTTCTAGTGAAGTTTATTACTTAGGGGAAAAGAACAGCCAATTTGGTTCATCTCCAAGAGAAACAACAGACCCTGACTGGTGAGGAACGAACATATTCAATGCCAGGATGTTTATGAAAGAGGTCACTGAATAGCTATCTCTTCTAATTTTTTACATTGAAAAGTCCATTAATTTATGTCTTTGGTGAAAAGGTTTATGTTTAAATAGCCTCTTGGACAGGGAGGTGGACTACTGAGAGACAAATATATTTATCCAATGAATGACTGACTGTCTTAGTTACTTTTCTCTCGTTGCTGAGACAGAATACCTGATGCCCAAAATTAGGGAAGGGAAGGATTATTTCTCACAGTTCTTGGGGGGTTTCAGTTCATACTTAGCTGGCTGCAAGGCAGGGTGGCGTGGCTGAGGGCCAACCGTTCATGGCCACAGCAAACAGCAAGGCATGAACCAGCAAGAGAGCAACAACACGCTTTCTTCCCACCCTTACACACTATGTCAGCTCCACCCCAGGGCGGGTGTTGCACTCATCACCAGGGCCAGACAACAAACCAATCATGAACGCCAGACTCAGTCCGGTCCATGATTACATGAGGCTTAAGTGGGAGCCATCTGAACACACTATAACAATGACCTCCTCATAAGGCTGAGTTGCTTTCAAAAGCTAGGCAAGACCAAGAGCTCTAGAATCTTTAGTGCAAGAAGCTATGCACAATCTTAAATTTTCGTAAGGTCTTCTTCATATGCTATCAACACAGCCAGCATGTAGTTAGTTGCAAGATATGTTTATCCATTAGCAGCTATTCTCATGGCTGCAGACACCCACAATGTTATATGCTCAGCTCCAATCAATACGTGTGAAAAATAAAAAGAGGGTCCATCTCCAAGAGAATATTCCAATGTGTCTTACTGTCCCTGGCCCAGCCACTTCTTCTAGATGCCTAGAGAACATCAGACAAGTTCTGTCTATCAATCCTTTCCAGAGGTTCCATCCAGCACCAGAAGACACCTGTAGTGTTGCCTGAACTGTCTGGCATTTACTTTTTATTTATAGTGGGTTTTTTTTTTTTTTTTTTTTTTTTTTTTTTTGTGGCACTGGGGTTCAAACTCACAGCCTCACACCTGCCAGACAGGCACTTAAGCCACTGAGCCAAACTCCCAGCCCTAGTTTTTTGAGGCAGGGTCGCACTATGTAGCTCCAGCCGGCCTTGCGCTCGCGCTGTAGCCCAAGTGGGCCTCAAACTCACAATGCTCCTCCTACCTCAGCAGTGCTGGGATTAAAGGCGTGAGCCACCACGCCCGGCTTTACTTATGGTTTTGCCCTCACACCAGAATGCAAACTACATGAGATCAAGGAATTTTATTCATATTCATTACTTTCTCACTAGTGCTTAGAACAGTGCCTGACATGAGAACTCAATTAATTTAATGTGTACACAATATAGTTTTAAATGTTCAATTTTAGAAACACTGAGCTTTAAAAAAAAAAAAACTACAAAATTGCTGGTTAGGAAACTGAGTGGCATATTTGCTCTGACAAAATCACTTCTAAATTTTAAAACAACCAGAAAAGAATACTTGTGTGGAAAAGTTTATTATGAATTGGAAGACATACTTGTTAAATATGTAACTGGGAAGATTACTCAAAACAAAATGTGATGAAATAAAATGTGTTTCATGTAATGAAACAAAACTATGCATGGTAATATATTTGAAAAAGAAAGAAAATCTGGTTTCTCTAGCTAGAAAATGAAAACTGAGGAGAGAAAATGGTAGGGAATTATGTACATGTACCAAGTCCTTACATAATGTGATCATTATGTATTATATAAGAAGGTGTCCAAGAGATGCAGGGAGGAGGGAAGGGAGAGAAAGGGAATGCAAAAGAATTAAGATACATACAGGTAGAAATTCCCTATGAAGAATATGATCGCTGTGTATGACAAATATGTACTAATTTTTTAAAGGCATGTCATATATATGCATATACTCCTCATGATAAATGTAATCATTATGCATTATAAATGTACCAATAAAAATATAAAACAAGTCTCAAAAATAAATATACATGATGAAGCATTAACTGAATGATATCGCTTGACAGTATGCCTTAAAAAAAAAAACAACTATGAGAAAAAATCTTGTTAGAAATACTAACATAAAATCTTTCATTCACTCAACAACAATAAGTAACAATCATGCACTGCTGTTGTTAGTCTTTTTTACATAAATTTTCCAATATCTGGTACAAACCTAATTTCTAAATCTAAAGATATTCTATATTTTATGCCATGTAAGTTATAATACAATCTGAAAATCTTTTGATATTCTTTGATGTTTAGTAACTACAAAGTCTCATACTCTGTTGGGCAAATTTTTCAAAACCACACTCACATGACAATTCATCTCTTTAAAACAATTGGGACAACTCATCCAAGTTAAATCCTATAATTGGGTTCATATATTAATACCATTTATGAGTTTAAAAAATGAGTAAGTAAATGAATCCTACAATCCTTGAAATTTTTAAAATTTATAATATGAGTAATGCCCTTTAAAGCAGTTTTTATTTTTCACATTAACAGAGGTGTACTCAAAGTTATGTTTTGCAAAAATTTGTAGACAGGTCACTTATACCAAAAACTCAAGAGTTAGTGCTCACTTTAGCAGAACATATACTAAAACTCAAGAGTTAAATGTTTCAAAGGATTTTTCAACAAATGTTTCAAAAATTTTTACTTTAGGGTTATCCTATAGGGCCACCTAACACCTACCTATCAAAGGATAATAAATTCATAGATATGTGCAAGTTCTTACACTCGTTTGATTTTTACCATATCTTTTGCATACTTGTAAAGAGTACATGTCTATGCATATATTAAGTTTCTAGACCACCTTTAATTCTAACCCTGTAAAAGCATCCTCATCTACTTTATGTTTAACTCCAGTTTTGCTTCTTTTCTGTCTGCCTCTTTCCCTACTCCTTAAGAAGTCATTTGCACTGGATCCCTAGACAGCAGAATGGTATGCTGTTTCTCTGCTAATAGCAACAAACAGGACGACTATTCTAGAGTCTCACAATTAATCTATATGTATCTTCCTGAAAAATCTAAGACTATCAAGAGGCAATGAAAACAAATTCCTGGCCTAAGGATCTTTTATTAGAAGTTTGTATGCAGACATAACTAAGAAAGAAACTCTTTCCAGAGTAATTTATCAGAAACTTACTAGAAAACCAAAACAAATAAAGGTACTATGTATTCTGCACTAACCATCTTTACTGTTTCCAATGAATTTCAGTAGTTTGGCTTCATTTTCCCTGAATAATGAATACAAGTAAAACGAGCTGAATCATAAAACAAAAACTTTAACAAAAACATTTAAGATAGGCAATGCTCACATGTGAGGTAATTCACTGTTAACAGAACTTACTGACATATATGTCTGAGGCTACAGTCACATAAAGGCAATGATTGTATATTTTGTTCAACTAGTGTATTCCTAATGTCTGGAATAGCGGTAGCCACACTATGGCATGCATGGTATTGTGTTTTTCTTTTTTATTTTTAAGAATAAAAATAATAAAACAGTTTAATATGAGATAACAATAATTAATATGTTGTGTATTGTTATCTTCACAGTAGTTACTCAGAGTACAAGATACAGGCATGAAATATTGTACAAATAATATTAGCACAAATTTTTCTTTTTAATGAACTAAGAGAAACTACCTGCATAACTATCTTAACTATTTTGCATATATATTTTTCATTTTCCCTTTCATCCTTCTTTCCCCATCACAGTATCTTTTTTCTTTTGAACAATTTCCTCCCATTTCACAACATCTACTGTATATTTTGGATCTCATTTACTCATTCAGTTTCTCACACAGTGAGACAATATGATGTTTATACATGTGGGTCTGATTTATTTCACCAATGAATATGATCACAAGTTGCATACATTTATCAATAAGTCTCCAGTTTATCTTTCTTTGTGACTCAGTAGTATTCCATTGTATAAAAACACCACATCTTTTTTATCCACTCCTCAGTTGATGTGCATTTGGGTTGTTTTCAAGATTTAGCTATTACAAATTGTGCTGCTACAAACATGAGTGCACATAAATCACTGTGGTATGATACTTCTAATTCTTTGGAAAGATATCCAGAAAGGGAATAGCTATGTCAAACGGGACCTCTATTCCTTTTTTTTAAGGAGTCTCCACACTGATTTCTACAGTGGTTGTACTACTCCATACTCCTGCCAGCAGCGGAGAAGAGTTCCTTTTTCCCCACAGCCCTGCTGGCATTTGTTTGTTATTGGTTGACTTCTTGATGGTAGCCATTCTTTCTGGAGTGAGATGGAATCTCACTGTTGTTTTAATTTTCATCTTTGAATGACCAATGATGTTGAACATTTTTTCATGGATTTATTTGCCACTTGTATTTCTTCATCTGAGAAGTGTATATTCGGATGCCCATTTTTTGGACTGGGTCTTTGAATTTTGGGACCTGATTTTTTTTCAATTCTTTATATGTCCTAGACAGAAGTCCTTTGTCTGAGGAACAACTCGCTATAATGTTTTCCCACTCTATGGGTTGTCTTTTCACTCTGTTGGTGATTTCTTTTGTTGTGTAAAAACTTTTTAATAAGGTAAGATCCCATTTGTTGATTCTTTGTAGTATTTCCCCTGAGGTCTGGGTTTTTGTTCATGAAGTCTCTGTCTATACCTATGTCTTCAAGATTTCTACCTATTTTCTCTTCCAGTCTATTTAGTGTTTCTGTTTTAACATTCAGATCTTTGATCCATTTCAACTTTAGTTTAGTGCACAGTGATAGACATGGGTGTAGCTTAGTTTTCAGCATGTGGAAAGCCCGTTTTTCCAGCACCATTTATTAAAGAAACTATCTTTCTTCCAGTCAATGTATCTGGCTCCTTTGTCAATGTGTTTTTCTTTTAAAACAAAAGATGTTTGGTTTTTTCTAAACTAAAACCTCAATGCTCAGGTTTAATTGTAGTGCTGGCACTTGCAATAATTAACTGGGTTTTGGGTTGCAGTTTGGTACTGGGTCTCTAAAAGTTTCACCATCACTGGTCTAGAAAAACACCTGATATTCCATAGAAAATAAACAAAATGTCCTGAATTAACTAATTAATTATTTGATACACTTGGTAGAATACTGTATTTTTCAAAGATGATAAGCAGAAAGTGAAAGAGGAAGATTAAAAGAGAAGCAAGTGGGGGGGGTAATTCTTTCAGAATATCTTAAAAAGACCTCAAAATTCTTCAAATGATAAACGGATAAATGACTAAGGTACATTCATACACTGGAGTATTACATCCTCAACAGTAAAAAGGAAGAACCACTAAAATATAATATAAATATAAAATATAAACATAATATATAAATATATAAAGTATCATATACATTATGTTAAGAGCATGAAGCCAATCCCAAAGGCTACATATTATATGTTCTATTTATATAACATTCATGAAGAGCAAACAGATCAGCAGTTGCCATGGACTAGGAGTGGAAAGATATGGCTTCAAAGAGGAAGCACAAAGGAAATTTATTTTGAGATGACAGAGTGTTCTAAATTACAGCGCCATACACAACACTGTACATTTGTCCAAACTAATAGTACTATATATCAGTAAGAGTGAATTTCACTATACTCCTTTTTCTTGGTCCTAATCAAACCCAAGGCCTCACACATGTAGGCAAGCACTGTACCACTGAGTTATAAACTCAGTCCTCACTCTACTGTGTTTATTAGGCTCCAAAGTGACAATTCAGAGTCAGGTGGAGAAGCATGCACCTATAATCCCAGCACTCCAGGAGGTTAAGCCAGGGAAATTCTAAATTTAAGCCAAGTCTGGGCAAATTTAATGATTTAGGAAGACTTTATCCCAATATTTAAAAAGGGTTGTGTACATAGCTCTGTGAGAAGGCTCTGTTCAATTTCTGGTATCACCAAAAAAATATAAAATAAAAAAGACGATTCAATTCAGCAGATAATTTTCTCCTTACTTAAAGGAATAGAATTACAACAACTAAGTTTGTTTTGCAAACTGCTAACATATTTCACATTTCAATTTTTATATCTTTTTATCTAATTTGATCATCTTCATATTTTATTTTTACAAGCTATGGTTTCAACTGGTAGGACTTTGCAAATAAAATGGCACAGCTCTCCTAAAAGGTGCCAAAGTATTTCTTCCAGTCAAAAAGATTTCAAAATTTTTAGGAGAAATTATTTACATGTAGAGTACAGAACTTTATCTTTTTATTATTTACTATTCAACAATGAAAATACAGAATCAATTCCAAATTTATGTGTCATATATTTTGAATTTATTGCCATAGTTTATGTGTATATGTGGTATCTATAGGAAGAGATGTTACACTAATTTTTCCCAGGCACATCTTACTGAAGAGTTCCTTCCCCAAAGGGTTATAGAATGCCAAAAATTGCTTTTTGGAATTTTTTAAAACTTCTAATTGAAAATACACATAATTTTTATATTTTTCCTGGTGGTATGCAACTTCATACATTCAAAACATCATGCAAAAGATATATACACTTTCAAGGTAAATTTTATTTCAGAAAAATAACAACATGATTATTTGAATGCATCTACCTGTGCAACCAAATTCATTAATGAGTCTCTTTTAATAAGCTGCAAATCAATTATTGAACGTCAATAATATAAAGCCAGGCAGGGTGGCACATGTCTGTAATCTCAGAACTCAAGAGCTGAGACCAGCTTGGACTACATAGTCAGACCCTATCTAAAAAAAAAAAAAAAAAGAAATCCAATAATATATTAGTCACATTCCTTAAGGAATATTGCTTGGTTTCATGAGGCAGTAATTCATTTTTATTTAAACCAGATACAAAGTAATTTTAAGTTGGTAATGATTATCAAGTACATTTTTTGCCAGAATTGAGCCTTTGATACTCTAAAATTTACAGTAAAATATCATAATTTTACAATACCCCAAAATTATTTTCCACATATATTATGGATTTTGTAGCTATTTGCTATAGAATATGTAACTATTTGCTATGTACAGCAACTATAACTATTGTAGTTTAAGTGATATGGAGGGAGGGAGGGATATGGACAGAAAGAAAGGGAAGGAGAGAGGCTTTAGCTCACTCCTAAGGCAGCAATTGGTTTTAAAATAGTGAATGAGAGATTTCATTAAATGATTTAAGTATCCCTCACTTAAAAGTGAGATTGATGATCTTTATTGATTCACTGTGAAGTTGAGAAATTGTTAACCATTATTGCCAATGCTACATTTTCCCAAATTTATCTCTTGAAATAATTAATAAGGTTTCAAAATATTTTCAGCAAGATTAGGTGCTCTTGTTCCCAAAGAAATTTAAAGAAATTTCACAAAACCACCAAATCAATACAAAAAAGTAGACTGGGAACTGTCTCAGTAAACAAAATTACCAATGACACAAAAGATGAAAGAATCAAATCTAAGATTTTAGATTGAAATGTGTATGAATAATCCAAACCGAATTGCTAATACTGCTTCATTATTCCTGCTTAGTTGCCATTTCACCCTGATGAAACACCCCATTCTCACTTCTGGAGGACAAGCACTGTGCTATTCACAATTGTATGCCAGCATCTAGCGGCACAAGTCCATCATAGAGGAGGGGTTCAACAAATTTTAACTGAACAAATGAATACATGAATGTATTAATCTGAAACATCTTTTCAGTTCTATGTCACTCATTTCTGTGTAGTTAGTTCTGTTTTGAATAACCAACCATACAATTCAAATTTCAAACCAACATTATTGATTTATGTAGTGGTATAGACGACTCATGATTTGAAATTCCCATATAATAAAATTTCACACACACATTATAAAATCATTTAACTAAGCTAATTTACTATTAACAGATTTATAAATTGATTTTAAGCCAGATATAGATCAACTTCGGGTTGACTGAGACACATCTACATACTAACAGAAGTACCAGACCTTACTGGGATTTTCTGGAGTACTTTCATCTTGATCAGTTTCTAGCACTTTGGGCCATATAGTTCTTTGCTGCAGGCAGTTACCCAAGCCATTTTTAGTATATGACAGATTATAATAATCTATACACTTGACGTTTACATGCATACTTCACTAGTAAACATGAATGACTGCAACTTAGACTAAGGTCTAAGATTTAGGTCTAAATTTGAGTCACAAGTAGACATTATGTAACCTTGTGATTTTTTTTCTTTTTAAGCAAATACTTAAGGTGTTTGGAGTTAAACGGAGACTGTTCACAATTTCTGTTTTACTAAATAAAAGTAATCAAACATTCACTGAACATATATGTTACAAGTGTCTCATTGGGTTGTTGAGAGAATAAAGTAAGACTGGGTATTCTTTATATCCTATGTAAATTATGAAGTGCTACATAAATGCTTGCATTGCTAGTAAGTTTTAAAATGCAGGTGCTAAATAAATATGGATTTTTATTCTTTATACTTTGGTATTGTCAGGAAGTGCCTGAGTTTAAGAATCAATTTTAAGAGACCCAAGAAAGAATTTTCATTAAGAACCAATTGAGCTGGGTGTGGTGAGGCACACCTACAATCTCAACATTTGAGAAGCTGAGGCAAGAGGATTGCTTAGAGATCAAGCCCAGCCTAACTACATGGTGAGACTCTGTCACAAAAAAAAAAAAAAAAAAAAAAAGCTTCATACCAGAGATGCCTAAAGTTAATGGACCTTAGTCATAGTCATAGACCTACTAACAATCAGTAAGGAAGTAGTCCTTGATATTAGATTTTTTTTCACTAACATTATCAAATTTAAGGATTCCACAGACCTTTCTAAATTACCAAAGGGGCCTTTGGCACAAATATGTTAAGAACTGTTGCAGAGAATTACACTTCAGACTTAAAAGGGATATACAGTATACCTCAGACATGATAGTCCCAGAAACACCGCAAGATGGCTTTCTTGTCTCAGAGTCACAGTTGAGATTTTTCAGAAATGTTTTCCTGATACCTTCTAGTTACTTCACCTTTTAGTTCTGTGAAACTCACTGTATTGCTCAGAGCTCTCCAGAGAAATAGAAACAATATACAAATAAAGAGACCTACTATAAGAAAAATGTTACAATGGCTGACATGATCATGGAGGCTGAAAAGTCCTAAGATCTGCTGCTGGCAAACTGGAGATCCAGGGGAGCCACTGATGTAGTCCAAAAGCCAGTAGCTTCAAAACCCAGGAAGACCTTATATTGCTGTTCCAGCTCAAAGACAGGAAAAGATATGATGTGCCCAACTCAGTGGCAAGCAAAAAGGGGCCCCCTTCGTTCAATCTTCTTGCTCTATTCAAACATGCTGACTGACTAGATAAAGTCCACCCACAGAACAGAGGGTAATCTGTTTTATTCACCTCAAATGTTAACTCCATTCAGAAACACCATCACAAATACTCCCAGAAAGGCCCAGGAAAGTTGACACATAAAATAATTATTACACAAACATTTATTAACAAGTATATATTAAGTGAATGTTTGTAGGCACTGAATCAATGAAATGGTGGTATATCAGGTATGGCCCAGTCACATGAAATGTAACATTTAGAACTAAACGGGCTATTTTAGAAACAATGACACAAATAACTATAAAATAATGGGAAAAGGAAAAATATCAGTTTAATTGAATTAAAATGGAAGAGTTCATTGAACAGTGATGTCAAAATGAGATCTGAAAGATAATTAGATCAACAGAAGCTGACCACCTAAAAAGTTGAAGTTGGATATACCGGAAAGGGAACAGACATAATCCTGATGTAGAAATGCCTGACTCGGAAAAAGGATAGAAAACTATTTCAACTGTGAAAAGAATGACCCCAGCACACGTACTCTACATTTTTTTATCTTTTATTTTCATGTAATGACTCTAGAAGGCTATGTAAAAATTTTTAGAATCCACATAGTTACTATAACTAGGATCCCAAATAAAAGGCATAATCTTTTATAATGAATGAAAAATAAGTATTGGCTAAGCAATAAATGCCATAATGACCAAATGGAAGTTTCAGAACTGAAAATATAGTAACTGAGATAAAATAATTTATTGACTGGGCTCAAGTAAAGAATTGAGATGAAACTTGGAGAGTCATTAATCTCAAAGACGACGTCTTAGAAATCAACTAATCTGAAAAACAGGAGAGAAAAGCCTAAAAATGTTGGGTTATTTTGGAGGTTCTGGGGGGATGGGTAACCAAGAACTGAACCCAGGGCTTCTACACTAAACTATAACCTTAGCCCCTTTTATTTTTTGAGACATGACCTTGTAAGACTTTCTCAGGCTAGACTCAAAATTGTGCTCCTTCTGCCTCTGCTCCAGAGTGCTGAGATTACAGGCCTACATCACTGTGAGGATTATGGTCCTGTGGCCCTGCCAAATCTCATGTAATCATGACATGGATGTGGCTGAGTCTGGCATTCATGATTGGTTTGTTGTCTAGTGCTGGGATTGGCAATGTGAGTGCTGCACCCGCCCAGGGGTGCAGTCGACATACAGTGTAAGGGTGGGAAGAAGGTGCTTTCTCTCTCTTGCTGGTTTGCCTTGCTGTTGTGGCAGCCATGAATGGCGGCCCCACCACACCATGATGCCTTGGAGCCAGCTGAGTATGGACTGAAACCTCCAAGAATTGTAAGAAACAAACCTTTCTTTCCCTAACTTTGGGCGTCAGGTATTCTGTCTCAGCAATAAGAGAAAAGTAACTAAGACAATCACCATACCCGGCTGATACTAGGCCTTTCAATATTGTTGCAGAGATAACATTTGTGCCATCAGAATAATAGAAGGAGAAGAGAAAGGTAAGGTAATTTGAAAAACAAAAGCTAAAAGCTCACCAAATTTGTCAAAAGACAAACTTACATACTCAAGTTCAGCAAACCCCAAGAATATAAACTCAAGAAGCTCCAAACTCCGAAACACTATATTCAAAATGCTGAAAATAAAAAAAAGAAACACCTTTAAAACTTTCAGAGAAAAATTATTTATTATACACATATACTGATTAGAACAATTCCAGATTTCCCATCAGAAACTAAGGCAACCAGGAAGAAGAAAAATAATATTTTTAAAGTATTAAAGGAAAGAACTGTCAACCCGTGAATTCTATAACCAGTGAAAATATCCCTTGGGAATGATGGTAAAACAAAGGCATTCTCGGATGAAGGAAAACTAAGACAACTGGTCTGAAGCTAAAGGAAGTACTAAAGGAAATTCTTTATACAGAAAGGGAATGGTTTCTGAAGACAACTGAAGATCAAATAAGAGAAGAGAAATGGTATATATCTGGCAAGCATAATAGATTCTTCTTCCCCTCTTAAATTGTTTAACATATGTATGAAAGTTAAAAGTTATTAAATCAAAATTTTAATTTAATACATGAACATACACGCAAATGGACATAATACATAAAACTATAACAAAAACAGAGGAAAGTAGTGAGACCTGTATGATAGTAAGTGTTATGGCTTGTGTATAGATATCACCCCAAAGCCTCATTTGCTCATAGGTGGAACTTCTGTAAGGACGCTAGACCTAGGGTATGTGATATGGGATTAGGCTACACAATGCTTGGATTAAGGATGGGTGTTGATAATGGAAGCCCCACGTGGGTGTGGATGACACCAATCAATAAGTTTGTAGCCTGGATGAAATATAAAAGGGAAGAGGATACTGCTGCTTGCTGCTGCTTGCTGCTGCTTGCTGTTTCACTGCCTTCTGCCTGCCATGCCATGAAGCATTTCTTTTCAGTGATGCCTTTCTGCCATGCCACCCAGCCTTGCAGCCAGATGACTATGGACTGAAACCTTTATAAACTGTGAGTTAAATAAACCTTTCTTCCCTTAATTTGTGGGTATCAGGTATTTTATCCCAGTAATGAGAAAAGTAAGACAATAAGATTTGTATATTGCAACTGGGTGGGGAAAGGTTAATTTTAAGAAAATTATAAAAAATTCTGTATATCATAATTGCCAAACCAAATACTAAAAGAAAAAGACTACTCAAAGAGATATTATCAAAGACTCAATATACAAATTAAATGTGATAACAAGAACATTCAAGCAATGCAAAATTAGATGAAAAAGAAAAAGAGGGAACTAATAAAATTTACCTAATAAAATTATAGACAGACATCCAAACATATGAATAATTACATTAAATGTACATGGTCTACATTTAATTAAAAGGCACTGTCAGAAACTGGCAATGGCTACAAGCAAAACTAATTACATCATTACAGTTTCTCACCTGCTTCTCATCTGTTTCTGTCATGGTCCAGAAATGTCAACTTAACCCCAGTCTACATGTCAGTATCATCATGCTTTCTGTGGTCCCTACCCCTTCCTCTCAGTAATGAGGATTGAACCTGGGGCCTTCTCAGTGAGTTATATACCTAGTCAATTTTTTATTTTGACAGAGGATCTCAATAAGCTGCTAAACTGCCAAGGTGGGACCCAAATTTGCCATCATCCCACCTTTGTCTTCCAGAGTGCTGGGATTATAGACATAAGCCACTAGGCCTAGGCTCCAGCTTCACGTTGTGATTTGATTTCAACGTATCCTTTAAAGCCAGAAATGTCTCCATGTTACTTATTAAGCTTTCATTCGCTATGGAGGATTATAAAACTTTTTTTTTTTATTTTCTTCACTTATCAATGGAATCCTGTGATGATTTGGCAAAATATAAATTTCCTCAGAAATCTGAGGATAAGGTCGGGGAACTATCTCAGTGGCAAAGTGCCTGCCTGGCAAGCACAAGGTCATGAGTTCAATTCCAAAAAAAAGAAAAAAGAAATCTGAGCATAGATTCCTATAAAGTTTTTTTATCTTGTTGATATGTCCTGCACTGAAGGACATATGTTAAGGTCTTCTATTATTAGTGTATCGTTTATTTCTCCTTGCAAGTCCTATACTGTTTTTTAATTTTTTAAATTTTTAAATGTTTTTAAATTTTTAATTTAATTTTTAAATTTTAAAGAAAAATTTTAAATAGTTTATTAAATAATTTTAAATTGTTAATTGGCAAATAAAAGTTGTATACATTTCTCATATATAACACTGTTTTTAAAGATGTGTACATTGTGGAATGGCTAGTTAACATATGCATTACCTCATTTATGGGGCAGGAGTCTGTAGATGAAAAGATAGAATAGGGGCCTCCTTAAATCTAGCTAATCTTGAATAGAAGGAGTTAAAAACAGATATTACTGGAGATATTCACCAGGGAAACAAGTCAAAGACAGGGGGAGAAAAATCAAATAAATGGTACCAAATGGCCTTGGCACTTTCATCAAGACACCAGACAAAGAGCTGACAGGCAGGCCACAAAGGGAAGCCAAGTATACAACCGATAAACTACCCTCACCTCCAGTGAAATACAAAAAGAAAAAAAAAGAGGTGGGCTTAGAGAGTATGTACCCACATCTATAACTAACATATATATATATACATATATGTGTGTATGTGTATGTATTCACTCTGGAGTCACTATATTATTCACTCTAGGGTTATTATAGAGCACAATAGATATCCACACACCCCTTTACTAACTCTAAGGTAACCATAAATAAGATACCCCCTTGCCAACTAGACACCCGCCCCGAAAATAAGGGCTTAAGAGGCAGGTAAAGAACAAATAAACAAACAGACAAAAGAAAATATACATAGACCACCAGAAGACATGACATTAGACAGAGATGCCCAGAAGCCAATCCAGTTATGGCAAAATCTGGGTAGAGTGGAAAGAGTCATCCCCCTCCCCACAAAAAGCAGCTGAGAACAAAAGGGCCCGGGGTACTCCATCTTTCTGGAGTCACCTACCCTGATTCATTTTCATCAGAGTAGCTAGCTATCTTCTCCTTTCTCCCCTTTCCTTCTCCTCTTTACAAATAAAGTATCTTCCTTTCATTAAATTTCGTCCCTCTAATTTTTTACTGAGGCTGACTTATGATCCTGGTGGGCTGCATGGAAAACAGCAACAGTGCTTGTCCCCTAGATGCAACACCATACCTTTTGTGTGACAGAAACACTTAAATCTACCATTGAGTGGCTGCTATAATTCATAGCTTTTATAACTTCATTCAGGATTGTACCTGTCAGCATTTCAACAAGTTCCTTGTCTCATTTGGTTTTTTTTTACATTTACTATGCATTATCTGATGTCAGGATCATAACCCAGATTTCTTGCTGTTTCCTTTTTGCCATATCTTTACTTTTAGTCTTTTTGCCATGTCTTCACTTTTAGTCTTTCTAAAGCATTTTGTTTGGATACATTTATTCTGTATAGCACAGTCTGTGCTTTGTGAAACTGAATGTTTTTATTAATAGGTGAGTTACTTTCCTTCATATTTATTGATATGATCAATATGTTCAAGGACAATTTCGTCATATTATCACTATCATCTGTAAAAATAGAATGTAAGCAAGATTTTAAATCTGTAAACAACTGAAAGGTCAAAAAAGAATGCTCATTAACCAAGTTTCAATTTCATTTTGGCTTTAAGCACAAAAGCATGGAATTCAGTTTTTGGTTGACTAACCAGACCCACCAATGTCAGTAGCAACAACATTCTCATAATTTCAAAATTCTTTATTTAAATAATACCTCCATTCTGATATGAGATGGGAAAATAAAGGAAGTTGGGTCATTACTGTCAAGGCAAAATACACAGTCATACAAAGCTAAGGACACAAAAAAGAAAATTACTCTATAATAATTTTCCCACAAAGTAAAGGTACCACCTAAAGAAGTTATGGAGGAGAATGTTTTTTAAAATATGGATTATAATTCATTAGTGAATATTGGCCAACATCTTTTTAAAATCAAAACAGAAACTACTAAAGTGTACCAACCATAGTACAGGAAAGTAGTGTATGAAGTTTTGCTTTAATTACATAAACATATTAGTTTATCAAGGCTTGCATCACGATGTATCACAAACAGGGTGGCTTAAGCAAAAGAAATCTATTTCTCAGAGTTTTGGAGTCTGGAAGTTCAAGACACAGGTTTGGTTTTATGACAGGGATGGTTTTATGCTGCGGCTTCGTCCTTGCTTATCTATAGAGAGCTTCTGACCTAAGACAGTCACCCTCTCCCTGTCTTCACACGGTCTCTCCTCTGTGCAGATGACCTCACTCATTTTAGATTAGGGGCCAACCTAAAGACCTCGTTTATAATTTAATAACCTATTTAAAAACCTAATCGCCAAAAAGGTTACATTTTGAGGTACTAGGAGTTCAACATGTGAATTCTGAAGCAGTGTAATTCAGCTCACATTAATATTTTTATACATATAGATGTATGTATGTACTATGTCACAGTCAAAAAGTATGGAAATACTTTAGGAGCCTCTAAATAGACAATTTAAATATATTTTAATATATCCTAAACTTAAGGGGCCTAATATTGTACAAGAGTACTAGGACTCCTTCAGTTTCTACATCTGCAGGGATATTCATATGTAATCATAATTATTGGTATGAACATACAAGTATTTTTGTTAATGTTCTTACTCAACCATTACTTGATTATTGAAAAAATGGCCCTAGTGATTTTAGGTCTAGCGTTTACATATTAGTATACAGCCTCTAGTAGTATAACTCAATGTTTTTAGAGAACGTTCTTCAATATTTTGTTCCCAAATTAGAGATTAAACTACAAAAGCCAAAAGATATACTGTCAGCTAGGTGCAATGGCTCACATCTGTAATCCCAGCATTCAGGGATATTGAGGCAAGAGGATCTCAAGGGTAAGTCCTGCCTGGGCAGTTTAGCCTCCAGTATCTGAAATCAGTTTAGTTGATTGCTGACATATACATATACTGGTATCTCCAGGGTTTCAGGAAAAGTATTTATGTTAAAAATTCTCTAAATATACTGAAGATTATTATCTTTTTTTAAAGGTATACTGTGTTTTTAAAGCTACAGATTCAGAAATTTTCACTTTTAACAGTACTGTGATTGTGTTTTCACTTAACAAGTATTTTTACGGAACTACTATATGGTAACAAATCAATTGAGCTTAACTAAGAAGTACACCAAAATTGTCACAACTGGTAACTGGAAAAATTTGGATTTGTGCAACTTTCTTCTAGATAAAAAGTTTTAGAATGTTCATTCTCTTACATCATATTTCACACCGGACAGGGAGTGTTGAGTGGGAAATTAGGGCACCAAAATGAAAAATCTCAAATCTGTTCCTCTTTAGTATTTCTTGCAATCTATCATCAGTCTCAAGAATTCTCAAACCCACCTTTGTATTTATTACATCACACATTACTTTGTTTTTGTGATATCCAATACTATCACTGTTCCAGTGACACCAAGGTATGAAGTCATTGATACCAATGGTATGAAGACATTGATATAGGTGTTAGGATGTGGCAAGGCTGACTATGGAAAATCAGCCAGATCTATCAACTACTACAAGATTCCATGGCAAGTCAAAGACCCTGTATGTGGAATTTCTCATGAGTTCCCACAAGATGTGGAAGGCATAAAAGAAGACCAATCACAAAGCTGCTAGCCTACAGGAGTTTCTAGGATAGCCTGTGCTGTGTTTCTCAGAAGCATAGGTATTTTTATTTTTGCTTTTGCCCTCTATTTTTTAATTTGTTCAGCCCAAGTTCACTTTGTAGAGCTGGTTTCTTCCATGTCCACTTAAGTCCACACTTTCCAAATAAACTTTTGGCACTATTTTTGGCTTCTCTTATCTAATTCTTTGTTCCAGGCAAGGACCTGTAGTATTTTTTGGCTGGCAAGCCATTTCTAAAGAAACTACTCTATAATAATAGGGCCGAACATCTCCATTACAATGGCTTTCACACCATATCACTGGAATTCCATGCTAAGTAATGCACCAATTTCTCATATTGCTAAGGCAATTCTGGAGAAGTCGCAGGTGAAAATATCTGAATTATTCACTCTGGTATTGTTTACATTGAAGAAAAATAGGTTTACAATACTTCTCCTTCACAGTCACGAAATCTGTTTCCTTCTTTTCCCTTGCAACTCCATGAATAAAGCCATGACATTCCAGGAAGCAAATAAGTGCAATCTCCAGAAGCTCATTGTTTTGGGGTTTTTTTTGCACGGGGGGTGGGGGGCGGCCAGGGGGTTTGTTTTAGATTTAAAAGTTAAGAGCCGGGTGTGGTGGTGCATGCCTGTAATTCCAGCACTCAGGAGGTTGAGGCAGGAGGATCACTGCAAGTTCGAGACCAGTCTGGGCTACAAAGTGAGCTCAGGGCCAGTTTGAACTGCAGAGAGAGATCCTGTCTCAAAAAGGCAAAAAAAAAAAGTTAACGTTAGCCATGTGTGGAGGCTCCCACCTATAATTCCAGCACTCGGGAAACTGAGACAATAGGATTGCTGTGAGTTCAAGGCCAACTTGGTGTACATAATGAGTTCAAGGCCAACCTGGACTTGCTATGGCAAGACGCTGTCTCAAAAATTAAAAAAAATAAAAAATAAAAATAAATAAATTTAAGAAAGTTAGTAATGGGCCAAGGATTTAGGATCGAACTCAGGAACAAGGTCCTGAGGTACCAAAAAAAAAAAAAAGTTAATAATGCTGACCAAAACTAGCTTCCATAAAACACCATTACTAATGGTGACTGACTCAAACTGCCTAAAATACTGAAAAAAATGATATCTTTGTAGACTTAGTTACAGGTCATGCTTTTATTAGAGATACGGAAATCGAGTAAAAACAGGTTGACGGCACTAACACTAGAACTATCAGTGTTTTCTATCACTGCATACAGAAATAAACTAATAAACTGAAAATAAAAGATAAGTGTGATTATTGTGTGTAGAATCTTAATTTTATAGAATTTGTGAACATGATTTCTAGTTACAAGAAAAGTTCTGAAAGAAAATTTGAACACAATTTATCTCAATCAGAAGGTATCTTTGAATCTATACTCCCAGCACTCTGGGAGGCTGAGGCAAGAAGATCACAAATTCCAGCACAGCCCAGGCAATTTAGAAGCTTAACAAAATCCTGTCTCAAAACAAAAAAATTTTAAAAGGGCTGAGGACGTATGAAGGTGTGGTTTAATCCCCAGCACCACAGGAAAAAAAAAAAAAAATCTTTGAAAATGAACATTAAATTAGGTATGTACATATAAGACAGGTAAAGATAGTCATCTCAAAATAGTTTCAGACACATACAGAAAGATATTGAATCTCCTAAGTGTGAGGCACTAGTACTGCCCCAATTTTCTATGATAAAACTGTACCTGGAATGATGTATATTTGAATATAAGCAAATAGTAAGGTTTAAAGTCCTATATGAATTATTGCCAGTGAAGATCCTATTGCTGTTAGGTTTTGTTTTGTTTTGTTTTTAATTTATATCATATCTAATGTTAACCTTGATTGTATTGAGACTAAGTTATCCAGTACATAATTAAAATTTCATGAGATTGTCAAATCAAAATCCAAATTTTCTGCTTATACATTCCATTACACAAAATAATGGTATAAGGAGTCAACAGAGTTTTATATTTCAATATGAATTTATTTCCAAAACATCACATTAAAGAGGATATTCATGTTAGGACAATGCACAAACTACTACTTTAAAAGCTATCTGCTTAAAAAGAACTGTTTAAAGACAAAAATAATAAAACATGGATCATTCATTCATGAAATACATTTGGTTAATGTCCACTGAGCAAAATGTTGTACTACATATTCTAATCTCTGTCCTTTGACCACCATGATAAATAAATAAGAAAAAATTACAATGTAAATACAAAATGATATGGTACAAATACACACATAAAAACATAGGTAGTAAGTAATTCGAGTAAGACTAAGATAATTAGGAAAGACTTCCCCAGAGAGATCATTATTAATCAACTAATGACATTCTGATCGTAGGAATTACACACAAAAAGGAAAAATTAAGCATGAGAATCAACACACATCTTAAATGCATGGCTAACATGGGGAACTGATAAGACAAATTTAGACAACATTGTAAAACTGATTTTATATTCAACATAATAGGAAATAATAACATACTATAAATAGTTGGGTAATGGATATTGTGAAAAAAAAGCAAATTTACGAAGATAATGTTTTCATACTTATTTGTAGGACAGATTATAACAATGCAAAAAACCCTGCAAAATTGTTGTTGCAGTTACCCAAAGGTCAAGTGCTAAAGGTTTACATTACAGTGTGGTTAAAGTAGCCTTTCAGCCACCAGGTGACAGGCTGGGATGTTAGGAGAAAGTGAAGACACTGTTAGGGCTACTCTCTTTGGAGCCAACTATCACAAGACAAAAATATATTCCTCTAATAAAGGCCTATAGGTCCTTCATGTATGATAGATCAGTAAGATCCAACTGTTATGGTCTCAATGGTAAATATAAAGATCATGTTATTTCCATAAGACACCACACTAATGTCTTAGAAATGAATAAAACTCACTATACTGATTGTCCCAAAGTTGGTGAGTTGGATTTTGAATCCAATCTGATATAACACAAAGTTCATTTATAAATTACAAATGTGCAACTATCCACTTTGGATGGAAGATCTCTATGACTATTATTCTGAAGTAGGTATCACAGGTAAACAGGAATCAAAAAGATTTTAATACCATAAATTATTGACACAAAGATAGCAAGGGCCTAATTACTATTGGTCAGGATTCCCTATACCATCTCCTCTTTACAGACAATCTTGAAGAAAATCAAACAGGTTATGCTATTTTTTTGGTCTTATTAAATGATAACCTACAATTTGGTCTTTAACTGCAGCAGGCAAGTAACATGTGAAAGACATAAAATGCTTTGCCACATCAAATTTTACCTTTGTTCTACTGAAAATAGGGTCCGATCTGCACAACAATAAAAATGAAAAAAAAAAAAAGAATCAAACTGGCAAATTGATTCTGAATGCAAACAGTAAGTAGGAAACATTTTAATTTTTAAACCACAAACATTAAGCAATCATAGATTTGTGAAACTTGCCTGTTACCACAGAAAGAACTCACAGTAGCTATAATTTTTAAATAAATCGCAAATCTTCTAGCTATCAACAAATCATAGCTGGGGTGGGGGTCCTGTTCTTATTTTAAAAAAAAAAAAGGATGCTCTACAGAAACAATCGAAATAATCCAACAGACCTCAGTGTTAGCTCGTGGCATTTTCAAAGTACTGAACAAATAGAAAATGACAAAAGTACACACATACAAACACAAAAGGAACAATCCAGAGGCAAACTGGCTGTAAGATGACAAACAGTATGACTACTTAGTATTTACAGAAGCAAAATGATCAATTCTGAGGTATTTTCATTTGAGGAAGGTCTGAGGTATTTATATTAGTAGGAAAGAAAAAGAAAAAGTTACCAGGATTTCAAAAGTAAATTTCTAAACAGGGCACATACTGAATTTCCTTTCAATAAAAACAGGACAGGTCCTTCAAAAGAAAAAAGAAAAAAAAATGTGTGTATATATATATATAACCAAAAGACCAAACTTTTTAAAAGAAAGAAATTTTTAAAAGAAAAAAAAAATGCTTCACCCACAGTACCATGTCTAGGAAGGGCCTTTGTACCAAGCTATGTCATGCAAAGTGCCCAAGGCAGAAGCCACCCACCGCGCATTCCCAGACTCTCAACTGTGTCACTCTAGAAACCAAGAGGCCTTGGAATCGCAGTTGGTTAAGGCGATCCGAGGCGCTCAGAACCCATTTCGGTCCAGGCCAGACCAGCAGGGCCACCGCGGTCCACAGCAGTCTCCAATTACGGCCACACCGGGTGGAACGAGCAAATGGGTGGCACCTGGAGTCTGACCCGGCAGCCCACCTACCACCGTCACAAGCCACAAACACACCCAATTTGGGCACCGTGGGACTCCCTTTCTTGGCGGGGATCCTGTTCTGGGGGGGAACAGTGGCCCAAAAGCCATGTCTACAAATCACATTCTTCCCTCCACTCCCCAAGTGGGATGCTAAAGTGCCCCGGCTCCGGCGCCGCCCGGCCCGCGCGCGCGCACACACGTGCACACACAGACCTCCCCAGACCCCCCACAGACCCCCGAGCGCCCCCTCTGCGCCGCCCACCGAGGCCGCGCCGCCCGCCCGCCGAGGCCCGCCGCTTACCTTGTTGAGGTGCGGGTCCCGCGTCAGCAGGTAGCCGCGTCGGTCCGTGTGGCGGCGGCGCTGGGCTCGGGGCTCCATGGCGGCGGGCGCAGGGTCTGGCCGGAGCTGGGCTCGGAGAGGCGGCTGAGGCTTTCTAAGCGGCTACGCTGAGTGGGGAGGCCGCGGCGGCGGCGCCGAGAAAGAGCCGGCGGCTGGGGGCGGGCGAGGGTGGCGAGAGGGGCTGGACGGACGCGGCGGGTGGAGCCCGCGCCGAGCCGTGTCCCCGGCCGCGCAGCCCGCACGAAGCGCTGAGTCACGGCGGGCGATCTGCTGATGAGCGTGCGAGGAGGAGGAGGAAGAGGAGCCGGGCGCCCGCCGCGCTGCGCTGCTGCCGGAGGTGGGGGTGGGGCGGGCGGCCTCCAGGAGGGCGGGGGGCCGCGGGCTGTGCGCCCCCAAGCGCGTCCCGGTGGCCGCTCCCTGCCTGTTACAGTCGCCCGCCTGGCCTGTGTCCCTGTGGGACAGCACCGTGGGACATCCGACATGCTTTCCACAGAGTGCCGTCCCAGCACCTGAGACCCCAAGTCGGGGTCAGGCCGGGTTCCCCAAGGGCCTGTGGAAGGTGGGAAGCAGGGGAAGGGAGATCGGGGGGAAGGCTGCTTGGACGCTGAGGGGGACCATAGGGGTTACTGACGCAACACTTGGACTGATGAAAAGTCAAATACCTCTCCCTGATAGTCTCTTGGAAACTCTGTATCCCCTGACCTCAGAGGACCGGCTTGGCCTGGGTGCTAGCCATGCCCAGGCCTGAGGCGGGAGGGAATCACCCTTGACCTAGAAAGCCTAGACCTCAGTGCGACTGGAACAAAGGGCAGAGAGAGGACACACAGGAATGACACCTGTTCGGGTCCTGTAGATTATCCAATGGGAATTTTATTTGATTGTGATTAAGAGGAAAAGTATTAGAGCACAAAGATTAGTGAACAATTCTATTTATCTTCTGTATAAATTTCTGAACATTCTAGAAACTAGGATGTTCAAGAATCACTGCTTTCTGAGTAACAATGGGTAACTCAATCTTCTATGGCTTCAATTTGTCCTTTGTTAAAACAAGAGGATCAGAGTAAATGAACTTTGAGTGCTAAAATCCTTTTATTGTATTATTGACATTCATACTTGCAGGTTCAAGGGCTGGAGGAGTAGTCAGATGTAAGCAAAAAAGAATGCCACAGACGTACGCGCGTGCGTACACGTGTGTGTGTACACACACACACACACACACACACACTGCAGCAGTAGCAGACACAAACTTTGTGGGCCATAACTTCTTTTTTAGTGAAATATAATGGCTAGCTTCTGTCCTGTTTCTACATAATGATATTACAGAAGATATTCTTGGGGACCGATTATTGATTGTATATCTCTGTAAATTAGAAGCACTTCCAATGATATCTTCTAATTACGCCATGTTATCTCATCAGAAATATTTGTTGCAGTGATCATTTGGGAGGGGTCCCTATTTACACTCAGACACTTCTGCGGCCTAGCCTGAATTATATAGTTAGCTGATTTTATAGCAGACATGTCACTGGCATCGCAAAGTTCCTTTAAAACACTACCTGTGTTTAAGTGACACCTCGCATTGTGAATCTATAATCCATAAATAATTAACCCTACAATATCTGAGAAGGTGTACTTTACAAAACTCACTCTCATGAATTAACTGTGGCACATTGCAATCAGAGTGCTTTATCTGAGCCAAAACAGCAGGCCTAGATGCTAAACTCAAGATGCTTAAGGAGAAACAAAAATATCAGTATGCCAGAACCCTATTATAATGAAGTTTTTATTATATTAATTTAGATATATTACCTGCCTTTTTCTGTTTCTGAGATTTAAGTACAGGTAGGAAAGCTGATGTAAATATAGAGAGTAACCCCACAAGAGTACATGATCTCTTCTCCCAAGCTAGCATTATAAAGAGATTACAAAAACCTGCCAGTGCAGGTAAAGTTCATATTTTTGTCTTTAAATTTAGTTCATATTTTTTTAATTTTAAATGGTATATAACAGAATAAAAGCAAAACAAACCAGTGTAAGAGATACAGGACTTCAAAACATTATGAAATCAGCAGTGGTTACCATAATGCCCCTTGATATCTTCAAAATTGCTGCGGATAACTTTGGACATAGTATAAATCAAACATAACAGAGTAGAATAGAAACAATGAAAACAAAACAATGAATGTGATAAAGGACTTCAAAACAAGCCAATAGTAAATCCAAAATTGCTACCATAATGTATCTGGCTATCCTTGAAATAGCTTCTCCTTCCATGAGATTTAACGTAATCAAACAAAACAAAAGAGAATAAAACCCAACCCAGCAAGACAATGGAAATGACATAGGACCTCAAAACGACACCATAGGGAATCAACAGTGGTTGCAACCCTCCCCAGCACTCAGGAGACTGAGGCAGGAGGATTGTCATGAGTTTGAGACTAGCCTGGGCTACAAAGTGAGTTCAAAGCCAGCCTGAACTGCATAGTGAGAAGTATCAAAAAACAGCCCCGGGTATTTAGCTCAGTGGCATAAGCGTCTGCCAGGCAAACGCGAGGTTGTGAGTTCAGTCCCTGGTACAAAAATAATAATAATAATAATAATGGTTGCAACCCTCAGAAGGAGACCCCCCCCATGACACATTGCTTAACGATATCCTCTGAACCTATATCAGACCACTGGCCCTAGACCTGCAATGTTAGTGAAATACCAAAGCACCACAGGCAACCAATTGCATATCGCCTCAATAGCTATCATCACAGCAGGTGTTTTATCTGGATAATCCGGTTGCTTGGGGCGGGAGGGGATGGTACTTCTTGTCTGCCAGCCCTTGCACTGGAAGGGGCTAGAGTCTCGCTGTTCCCAGGCACCCGAGGCCCACACATGGTGCTGGTTCTCAGACTGGGCTTGTTTGATGCTGTGGCCATTGTTCTCTCTAACCCTGGTCCACCAATTTACTTCTTATTAAAAAAAAAAAAAAAAAACTCCAGTCATTGGGAGTGATAATAAGCTGAAGGAGCCATTTTGTATATTCACATACACTTCCAAGAAATTATGGCAAGCACCTATTTTTCCACATGAATATTAGCTGAAACTCCAAATCTTCAGTTCTTTTTAATCTTCTGTAAAAGTAGGTTTTATTGTCAAAAACATGTAGAAAACAAGCACATAGGAAAAAACTCTTGATTATATTTGCTTTGAAAGACACTTTGGTAGTGCAGTCACTGCACACAACTGGTAATGTTAAAAGCAGCTATAGGGATTGGGGTATAGTTCTGTGGTAGAGTTTATTTAGCATTCCTGAGGCCCCCCAGTTCAATCCTTAGCATTGGGGGACAATAGAGGGGTGGGGTCACAAAATAAAGGATTAGAGCCTCTCATTTTCT
Source organism: Dasyprocta punctata (assembly GCA_004363535.1). Lineage (NCBI taxonomy): Eukaryota > Metazoa > Chordata > Mammalia > Rodentia > Dasyproctidae > Dasyprocta > Dasyprocta punctata. The sequence goes on from RJWM01005980.1 coordinate 53,750, forward strand.
TTTCTGCAGGTGAGAATATGATCAAGTCAAAATCAGATTTTCCTGCCTAAGTAAAAACTAGGTAAGTATACAATAAGCTTTTTATAAAATTCACAGTTGCAATAGTAGATTCATATATCCAAATTATTGTAAACTTACTATCAATGTTTTTATTTAAATTAAAATCAAATCAAAAATTGAGTATTTCATTGTCACTGCCTATGTTTCAAGCACTTAGTAACAACATGTGGCCAATGGCTGTGGAATCACGGAGCACAAGTCCAATCCCAAATGCATTCAGGTCTCTAATTAAATGTTTGTTTGAGACAGGATCTTGCTATATTGCCCACATTGGTTTTGAACTCCTGGGATCCTCCCACCTCAACCTCCCAAGCAGCTAGGACTTTAAGTGTGCTCCATTATGTCTGGCTAATGAAATATTTTAAGTGATTAAAGAAGAATAAATATACAGGTCTGTATATTTGCAAGGGTCACAAAGAAGTTGTTATATTATTTCTAGAGTGACTCAAGTTATGCAACCTTATTAGTCTTTTTTAAAATTTATTGGTACAATTTAGATATACATAATGATCACATTCATCATAGGGAATTTGTACCTGCACATAATATGTTAGTCTTTTATTTACATTACTCTTTATAATAAATAAATTATTAACTAGTTATAAATTATTAACAATAAGTGCTACACAGAATATTTATTTTCTTTATAAAACCCTGATGCTTTTCCTTCTTCTCAGTCAACTTAGTTGTTTCATTCTTCAAATTGTTAAAACTTCAGAAAGTCCCAATTGGTAACATGTCATATAGAATAACTCTCTCAATTAGTAAGACTGCATTTTAAACCGACTTCTGGGATACGGTTATCCAAATAAGTAATGTGCTTCAAGATAGTCAAACAGCTTCAAAGATTTTACACAAACTCCCAGTGCAATTGTCATTATTTCAATTTTTTTTCTAATTCCTCTTTTGAAATTCTTATTTACTTTAGTAAACATAACACAATTCTTTAAGAGTGTTAGCTTCCCATTCACTGGTAACAGAGAATAGAGCTTCAACATGTCTTTTGGGAGACACAATTTAATTCATAACAAATATGAAGTCTGGAAGGAAACTAAATATGTGTCTTTCTAGCTCTATGACTTTGGGAATCTTATTCTCTTTGGGCATCGGTTTCTCCAACTGAAAAATGGGCATAATAAAAGTACCTGCTTTTTTAAGTTATGGAGATTAAATCAAGCGATATCTGTGTACTCATCCAGCAAATATTTATTGGTCGCTTACTATATGGCAAGCCCTGATCTAGTCCCTGGAAGAATAGTACAGTACCAAATAATACAAACTCCTTGGCATCAGGAAATTATATACTATTGAGATAATAAACAAGTTTTAACTATATCTTAACATATGATTCAAAATATGTAAATCACTTAGTATGGTAATTGACCCATAGTAAGCACATAACAGATGTCACTCTTTTTCTTCAAGATCTAATTCCTCTTATTCTGAGCATGGGAAAGGATTGGTCCCAAGTCCTTGAGGCTGCAATCTGATGTCAACCTGATCTCTGGTTTGGTTCACTCTGTCCTCAAACAGAAGTTTCTCAGCTATGGAGTGGGAGAACAAAGTCTCTTGAAAAATCTGCCCAGTGTTCCTGAGCTAGTCCCACAAAGCTTTTGTGTACTTGGCTATCCAGAGTGCTGTGTCTGTTTCTTTGAAGAGTCAAGGAATTAATTTCTAACTTTGTAACAGCTTTCCTACCTGGAAAAAATAAAATTCTTGAAATAAAAAAGAAGATCTAATTCATCTTATGAAGTCATTCCCCATTCCTCCCATAGTTATTTATACCTTATCTTGTTCAAAGTGTTTATTAAACCTGCACCATATACTAAACCTCAAACTAGATGCTAGTATGCAGACATAGGCCTATGGGAAGAAACAGCCAATATATAAGAAAAGAAGATCACTACAAAATTTGAACTTCAAAAATCAGAAATATGAAGATTAGTATTTAAACGTTTATAATGCTTTTAATTGTATTTTTATAATATTTGGGATACTTTGTATGTAAGTAGTTGAGAATTAAATGCTAGAAGTATTTTTTAGGTACAACTATAAAATAGCATCAATAATGCTTTACCTATATGTTTATAACAGACTTGTCCCCACTGGGGGTATTTTTAGAAATATTTCATCAACCGTAAAAGGAAAAGAACTTATTTAACAAGTAATAGCTATTATACTTGTTAAAGATGCATAGTTTAGAATATGGACTCTAGAATTAGACATAATAATTCCTGTTCCACCTTTGCCACCCTAACCCTTGTGTACCCTTATCAAATTACCTACTGCCTCTGTCTAACATAATCTATTCTTATCAATAATAAGCACTATCTGAGTATTTCTCAAATATGAACAATAAAAATTTATAAATCAGGCACATGGCTTTATATACTTAATTTGAACTTTTGAAAAGTAAACACTACCCATCACTACAAGAAACTAAAGTGTACTGAGTGCAAAGTTTACTCACAATTTCAAAAGTTAAAGATTTTAGTATTAGAGTAGAATTAACTGACTTGATAAGGTTAAGAACTAAACTTCAGGGTTAAGAATTTAGTACTAGATTCTTCCATTTGTCTTTGTTTCATAACATATTAAATTTGTTTTGAAATTTCTTCTGTTTAATTCTCACATTTTAGAATTTGGGGATAAAGGTGCTTGAAAATACAGTTAAACCCATGATAATTTTTTGTTTGTGTATATGTTTATTTCCCAGATAGCACCAGAGTATAGCTTCTATAATATATAATTGTTAAAGTTAGACCTAGAGTGCCATCCAAAGTGTTACGTGTTCAGAAATGGGGCTTTTAGAAGGACTGGATCATTGAGACATTATAAGTTGACTTGCTGTTAGGAAGTGAGGCCTTGTTGGAGACAGGTCACTGGGTATATGACCTGGAAGTGTATATTTTCCCTCCAGGCTCCTCTTTCTGCTCTCTGCTTCCTGACCACCCTCATGTGAGCAGCTTTCCTCCACCAGACCTTTCCATCATACCCCTCCTGTCTTGAACTGAAACCTCTAAAAACTGTGAGCTGAAATGAACCTCTTCTCCTATAAGTTGTAGGTGTCTTGTTTCATCCTACTGACAAGAAAATGACTAAAAGAATAATGTATCCATCTAGGTCAAGGGTCAACTATGCATTGGAAGTGAAAGCTTGCTGTTTGCATTGTCTTTTGTACAGGAGGCCAGGAGAAAACCAAGTCAAAGAAGGAATCAGAAAGATTCAGGGAACAACCCTGAATCTTTCTGATTCCTTCTTTGACTTGGTTTTCTCCTGGCCTCCTGTAACTCCCCTTGCCAGTCCCTGCTGGCTCGCAGGCTCCACACATATACTAACTGCCAGGCTTCAGCACCTTACTTTGTTAACAGAGTCAGTTTACAGCTTAGGTAACCAGCTGTGTCCTGGAAGTAGCAGACCTGTCATGAAGTACAATTGTTAGTTATGATTCTCTTGCCTCCTTATTTCTTTTATCCTACCTCAGTCTTACAGAGTGAGGAAGAGGTCTGTATAACTGTTCCCATCATTTTTATGACTAGTTCATCTAAAATATGTGGTAGCCAGTACATTTAACATAAACTAATTATTGAGACCAGTATAAAAACATGTGCAATTAAACAAATTGAGAGCCCACCCAAAAAACAGTTGGTGTGTATAATTCAGGTTAGTTTCAGTTTTAAGCCTAAATCCTACAGTATCTTCAGTTGTTAGAATTGTAGATGATTATTCTGAGTATAGAAAGTGTCTTCTAAATTGTTTTTGATGTGGCTTAATGAAGTACATTTTCTTTTAATATTTTTGAAAAACATTGATTCCTGTAAAAACTTGTTAGTGCTCAGCCAGAATATTAAATTATCCATAATACACCATTTTATAATGTATCTTAAATATTTTAAATACCTAGGAAATCACCAAATTGGACTAGTTTCATGGAATATTTGGAAAGAATAGTGAAAGAATTGTGTATTTGAAACAAGACATTTGAGCCATTGGAGCCATGTAATAATTTAACTATAGTAAGAATGCCATGTTAAAAATTATAGTAGACATGGAATAATTAATAATTTTTTTATTTTGAAAAAATATGCTCCAGGAGTATTGATAGTGTTTCATTTTGCAGTTATGTAATGTTTGAAACTTGTATAAAGAGTGTATATTACTCTCAGGGAAAAAACACTTTTAAAAAACACCTAAAAAAACCCAAGGTGAGAACACAACTAAACCAATATTCTAAAACCCAGCATGTGGTACATGCATGTAATTCCAACTGCTTGGGAGCCTGAACAGGGTGGATTACTAAAACCCAAGAGTTTGAGATCAACTTGGGCAACATAGTGAGACTGTCTCAAAAACAAATTTAAAACAAAACAAAACAAAAAAAAAAGAGTATTCTACTGTGAGTTGGTGCCATTCACGGACTGCAGGGGAAGAGAACAACAAGTCAACAAGAAGCAAGTCCTCCCTGCAAGGTGATGCCATGTGCAGGTTGCTGAGGGGAGAACCAGATACCATCCCTTCCAGCGGGCAGGATCGAAGACAAAAGGAGCCAATGCACAGGCTGAGATGATAGCTATTGGGGTAAAATACAGCTTAATGCTTGTAGCGTTTGGTGTTCCACTGACTTTGCAGGCCTAGAGCCGGTAGTCTGATCATCTATTCAAAGGATAACAATACTCAATGTAGCATCTATGAGGGATCTCCTTCTGAAGGTGCTAGCCGTTGTTAATTCCCTATTATCTTGTTTTAAAATTCTGTATCATTTTCTTTGTTTTGTTGGGTTGGGTTTTATTGCCTGATTTTATTATATCCAATGGCATAGGCAGCTGTTTCAAAGATAACAAGATATATTATGGTAGCCATTTTGAATTTACTATAATCTTCTTTTGAAGTCCTTTATTGTGTTCATTGTTTTGCTTTTATTGGTTCTATTCTGTTCTATTTTGTTTGATTTTTACTATCTCTGAAGATATGGGCAGCTATTTTGAAGACAAGAGGCATTACGGTAACCATTGTTGACTTCCTATTATCTTGTTTTGAAGTCCTATATCACTTACACTGTTCTGTTTTGATTGGTTTTATTCTGCTTAGTTTTATTCTCTTTAAGATAAAAATTTAAAAAAACAGTATTCTATAAAAATCTGGGAGCTGCATTTTCTTCTCTTTTTGTTCCAAACATAATTTGAGGTCATGATTCAACATTATACTTCATTAGGCTCCTACAGTATGGATGAATACTTTAAAACCATGACTGCTTGCCTGTTTGGCACTGAACCCAACCACACAATGTAACTCTAAGATGGAGAGGTAAGTTTCATAATACCTTACACTGCCAAACACCTGTGCAGATCCACCCTGCTCTCTTTACATTTAAATAAACTAATTAAAAACAAAATAAAAAATATCTGAAGATAAGAAACTTTAAAAACCTACAGTGAATTTTGCCTTTTCCATAACAATAGACATTGAATTTACCATTTAACCCAGGTTCATCTAAATAACAGATTATTTTTTAATTCAATAAGTGATTTTCAAATACTGTATTATGGTACTAGTAATTCTCTAAATAATAGAAGTATGTGGCTTTTCACTTCTCATTATCAACCTACATGTTTTGAAAAGTTTGATGCTAGAGTCAGAGAAAATACACATTAGATATGGTTTATTTTAAAATGAAGCTTTTCAAACACAAAAATCATTCAAAAAGGAAAGTTTTTCCTTGGAGTAATGAACTATTGCTTTAATATCGTCATTACCAATTTCTAACACCACATTAAATAATTTCTTATTTCAGATGTATATATAACGATGAATTTTAAAATCAGATATATAAAAGAGTTAGCCTTAAATTGCTCTACTTAATTTTAATAATCTTAAGAGAATATTCTTTCTTTTTGAAGTTATCTCATAACACATAAACTTTATTACTTCAAATACCATGGGCTGTATCTAGGGGTTAGCATTCAGTGATCTTCCAGAAATACAAGTAAGCCAGTATTAAGCACCAACTATCAATCAGTAATGTCACCAGAAACTTGGCATTTCAAATATAGCTCTAAGCAGAAGCTCTTAATGTAATGGCAGAGCTCCAGACCTTCTGGTTTGTGGAAGAGGGAGCATATGTGCATGAAAGGTTGTGCTCTGGAGAGTTATACAAGAGATTCATTCATGATGGATGAAGAGACCTGATAGAAAGCACGTAGGACAGAGTAGAAATTTGGAGTGTTAAAAAAAATGCTGTAATGAAAACAGCATGACCAAAACATTTTCTTAAACGTACAGACTAATTTCTGAAAGGAAATTGGGAAATCTTTAGAAAGGAAGAAAAAAGCAATATAAATTTGATAGAAAAATTATTTTGGGTTTTAAAATTTTTTTCAAAAACAGACTTTGGGTACTTGCTTTCCACACAGATCCTTTTAGTCATTCCATTTCAAAGTAAATTGGAATTTATATTGATAGAGGAATCTTTAAATACAGTTGTTTACTTCTATGCTGTCTATATTTAGATTAGAAGATAAGTATTGCTAAAACTATATGAAGAAGTAGCTAATCATTTGGCCTGGGTTTAACCTGCCCCAGGCACTCCATCCCACAGACTACTTATCAATTCTAGCTAATGAATCAGAAAGGAGCCTCCTCAGTACATTACTGTCTCTTTTCACTGTGAAAGTTGCTTTGTCATGTCCTTAAATTTGTCTGCGGAAAGACCTGAGACTATTATGTCCCTATCATGGCCTTAGTGTGGTTGGAGAATACAGGCTAGGCAGCAATTAAGTTTTATCAGGGAAAAAAGAACTACATAAGGAGACATTGAAGAAAACCACACATTATCCTTTACATTTTTAAAATTCACACTTTACTGAGCCATTCTTGGTGCAATGTTGAAAAACAAAGAGCAAGAAATGAAAAGTCCAGGCTGATCAGAAAACTTCCAGAACATGGGCAAAGTTACAGCGAAACTATAAAATCTCTGTATTAAAAGAAGTTATCAAAATGCCTCAAGTTCTCAAAGTTAATTTCAGTAACATCTCAAGGTTTGCTGGAGAATAAATGCTTGAAAGTTTTACTGTCAAATCCTACAGACTTTGATTCATACTTTGACCTGTCTACAGGGAAACTGACATATAATTATAAAAATGTGGCATCTACATACAAATACCAAATCAACCTGGACATTGGTATGTATATCTTTCTGACAATTATTTTTATAGTATCTACTGAAGAAATAGTAAATCCATCTCATGAGGAACAAGTAGATTTTAATCATATCTTCCTCCAGCATGTGTGTTTCCTCACTTGATCCACACATACAAAAAAGTAAACTGATATAAGAAAGAAAGTCATATGAAGCCTTGTAGTAGTTTTTAAACAAAGAGCAATAGAGAGAGGTAAACTGATACTTTAATTCTTACATCTAAAGATCATAAGTTAGGTTCAATGCTCCCTAAAAGATCTTTTTACTCAGCGGCTGCCCCATGCTTTGACATCAGCTTGACTGCATCAGGCACATCATGAATGCTCCAGAAAATATTTGCTTTGATGGGAGAAAGCTTTAGGCACAGACCTATCCCAGATGATTCTGCCCTGTAGCCTCTATTGATGACTCTGCTCCTCTGCAGTCTAATTGATTCAGGTTAGCAAGGGACCCCTCCCCTGCCCATAAATAAACAGCAAGTATGACATTGTACATACACAATTTGATCTTTTCTCCTTTATAAGCAACGTCTGCATACCCTTAGCAGGTTCAACCCGTGTACTGTTTCCCATGTGTTGTAGCATAAGTCCTAATAAAGCTTCTTTCAGATAGTGTATTCTGGCCTATTTGTGATTTCCATTTTGAGTAGGGCATGCTGAACTGGCACAATAAGAGCTGGTAACAAAGGCTGCTGGCTATTCGAAGCACAGGGCTATTAACACTAAAAGAACTGATAGCCACTGGCATTCAGAGGCCTGCTAACACTGAAAAAGCTACAACTTGCAAGTTTGTGATTTCTATACCAGTTGAGCAGGAACTTCCATTTGATTTGTAACGCCTTGGAAGCCCATATGAGGAGTCTCCCTTCTGGAAGGCTCTGAAGAAGAGGGTGGCAACATGAGAGCTATCAGCAGATTCAAAAACTAGCTCGTGCTTTCCTCTTAATATATACCTAAGAGTTTGAGCTATCTGGTAACAATTTTGCCTTTTCATATACCCTACTGCCAGCCCTCATACTTCAGTGAAGATAATGCATCACAATTTTTCCAGAATTCACTCCTGTTAAACCAATATCAAACACACAGGAAAAACTGTTTCCTGTGGTCTGACTGACTTGATTTTCAATTCCTTTTGCTTCACATTTCTACTTATGACAATAATATCCTTACAGAATAAGCAGCACTCAATAAATCCAGTCAAATGTTGAAATCTCCCTAAAGAGATTCTGTTTAGAAATATAAAAACAAGACTTTGCCTAGGAGGCTGTAGGTGCAATTTTCAACACACACACACACACACACAAATTATGCAAACAAATATTCTACACATACCAGTTATCTCAAAATCATTAATGACTGCAATGGTTATAAATGCAAACTTACTTTTATAATTCTAAGGTGTTTCTTCAGATATCTCTTTTCTCCCTCATAGTTATTTAATGAAACTATCAAATCTATCTTTTTCAATAAGACAATGCTAGAATTTCTTCCCATTCAACCTATTAAAATGAAGCAGAAGTCCAAGGATACAGTTTAGTGGCAGAGGCTTGCCTTGCTTGCTTAAGGCCTAGTATCTCATTCCAGGACTGAAAAATGAAGAAAGAGGAATTATATTAAAAAAAAAAAAAAAACCTTGGGGGCTTGTTAGAGAATAAAACAATTTGATCATTGATTTTTAAATTAAGTCAATGACATCTTAGAACAGTTGTGTTGGAAATATACTACTCTTACTGTGAAATGCTACTGTTTTTTCTGATGTCTATCCCAACGTATATTTCAGTGACACTTGAGATATAATTCTAGCGTTTTCCATACAGTGCATAAAGTATTCCTTGATATATTAAGGTAGATCTGAATGTGTTAGTTATCAGTTATGTGGAAGAAATTACCATGTGTCTTAGTGACCAAAAATAACAATGTGTGTGGGGTGTGTGTGTGTGTGTGTGTTTTTCTACCAGGGGTTAAAACCATGGCCTGGTGCATGCTAAGCACATATGGTACCACTGTACCACTGAACTAACTTCTGGCCCAGTAACAACATTTTTATTTCAGTTTTTGTGAGTCAGGAATTCAGGGCAGGGCTTACTGGGTACCCTCATATGACCACAATCAAGGTGATAGCCAAGGCTGCCTTTGTCTCAAAGCTTCATTAGGGGAGGGTCACATTCCAAGGTCTTTTCACTGTGGATACTGTGGATACTAACAAGATACAGTTCCTTTTTGTCTTGCAGTGTGGGCCACTCCAAAGGGCATACCCAACGTATCAACTTGTTCATCAGAACAAGCAAGTAAGAAGAGCAAGAGGGAGGGGGAGAGAGCACACGAGACAGAGAAAAAGTAAAGGCACAATCTCCTGTAACTTAATTTCAGAGGTGATATACCATCACTTTCACCATATCCTATTACTCAAAAGTGAATTGTCCACTTTCAAGGGTAGGACACAGTACAAAATATGTGAATACTAGGGTGCAGAGATATATGGGAGTCATTTTGGGTTCCCTAACCTCTTCATATGGAAAACTCTGTATCACTCCAGAGGATGTGTAGACTTCAGCACTTTCAGATTGGTGGGTTTTATTTTAGTAAAACAGAGTCTAGTCCTAAGTTTATATTCTAAAATTTTAAATATTTTAAGTAATCTGTTACATAAAGTTTAAAATAATTGCTTAATCTTAATTTGTTAAGAATATATCTGAAATCTCCTAAAACATTTCTTGTTTTTTTTAATTCTCTGTGATCCTGAGGATCCCTAGGCATTGAACATTCCAGGAAAGCACATTGCCACTGGGCTGCATCCCTGGTACCCCCTTCCTTTTTTTCCTAAAGAAAATTAAAGGAAATCAGAGGGAGAAAAAAATCAAATAAGGTAATGGACACTTAAAGATAGACATTAGTATTATTTCCAAAAATGTAAGAAATGTCATACACACACACACACACACACACAAATCTTAGTTCTTTTTAAAATTTTCCCCCTCCTCCATCAGGTCAAGGGTTCTCAAACAGATATTTTTGTATATTTGTTTGATTTCAAAACTTTATGTATATCTGCATTTTTCTATATTCAGAACTGATAGTTTTCATGAGGTCCTCAAAAAAGCAAGAACCATTGTTAAACATCAAGAATTTAGATATAGGGAGCTCATAAATTTGCTTCATGTAGCCAAATAATAATAGGAAAGCAAAATGTATTGAATTTGCCTTTGAATCACCCATTTGTTTGTTTGTTTGTTTGTTTAAGAGAAAAAAGACACAGGAAAGATAAACAAAAAGCAAAAGAGACAAACAAACAACAACAACAAATCCAATACAATAACATTATAGGTTTACAAAATGAAATGATTGGAATTTGATAGTGGTTGTAATATTGCATATCGTTACTTTCAAAGGGGTTGTTTAGATTAACAGATATAGACATGTAAAGTTGATCTAATCATATGAGTATTAACTGTTCTTTTTCAATAACTAATGCATTTAGTAGTATAGTCATTTTAACTATCTTATGTATACCTATATACAAATTTATGTCTTTTTCCTTTTCCCTTCCTTCTTTCCTCCTTTCCCCTTATAATACCTCTTGTTATCATCAAAATAACTGCCTACACAATCAGGCATAATATAATCAAACTAAATAGTACAGAATAAAACCAATAAAAAACAAAACAATGGAAGCAATACATAGTAAAACAACACTGGTTACTATAATGCCTCATATTATCTTCTAAGTAGTTGCCTATATCATCAGTCATAATACAATCAAACAAACCAAAACAGGATAAAATCACTCAAAACAAAACAATGAAAGCAATACAGAGTTTCAAAACAAGGTGATTGGATATCAGTAATGGCTACCATAATGTATTTTGTTATCTTTGAAATAGCTATGCCATCAAATATAATAAAATTAGGCAAATCAAGATAGAATAAGACCAAACTAAACAGCTCAATGAAAACAATACAGGACTCAAATCCTGATGATAGATTGACAATGGCCACTGTCTTCCCTTTTTAGACACTTCCTCCCCTTTCATTTTTGCAATATGTATTGTGTATTTTGAATCCTACTACCTCCTTTACTTTTTTTTTTGTACTAGGGAGATAACATGATATTCACCCATGTGGCTCTGGGTCATTTTATTCATGAACATGATCTTAAGTTGTATCCATTTATCTACAAGAGACTTGAGGTTATTTTTCTTTATAGCTGAGTAGCTTTCCGTTGGATAAAAATGCCATATATTTCTTGTCCACTATGTAGCTAATGGGCAAGCTACCCCCAATTCTTTCTGGTTCCCTGTCACATACAGCATTGTTCTCTCTCCTTTGACTTTCAGTCTGTAAACCCCCTTTCGAGTTTAATGTGTTTCTTGTATGAAGCATATTGATGGATCCTGTCTCCTGATCCACTCTGCCTGTGTTTCTCTTTATTGGGGAGTTGAGGCCAACTATGTTAATGGTTAAGGCCAACATGCACTGTGTTATGGTTAAGGCCAACATGCACTGTGTAATGGATTAAAAACTGGTGGTCAACTTAGCACCAGCTGAATTACATCAGCATGGTGTTGAGTAAAGATGGCCCACCTGAGGAAAGTTGCCAGCATAAATAGAGACATGGAGAAGAAGAGGGAGGCATTGTGGGTTCTTTTAAGAGTTGCTGTTCGAGCCGACGGTTCTTCTGGAGGTGCTTGTCATGCTGGCTTCCCCAATATGGATTCGGCCATTATCATCAGGGGAGCTCGGGACCTCATCAATGAGAGTGGCTGTGGTTCACATTGCGGGAGCCTTGCTTCTCACATTGTGCATCGATTCCTGGCTCCAGAGGGGAAGATGTGTGCTGGAGAAGCTTGTCACATGGGCTTCCTGACCTGTGCTTGACAGTTCTCATCATCGGAGGAGCGTGGAACCTCTTTGCCGCTGGGAATGGCTGTGGTGCTCTTCAGGGCAGCCCCGCTTCTTCTTTTGAGTGCGACTTCTCTGCTCCCATGTAGAACCCTCAACCCACTGCACAGCTCCTTCACCCTGCTGGCATAGACTTTCTAGTTCTACTGCTGACCTTTGGCCTTCCTGGCACAGAACCGTAAATAGACTGGCGTGAGTCCTTATTGTGGGCTCTTTGATTTCCAGTTGGATTTGTGGGAGGCATTGTCATGCATTTGGGTCTCTAGCTGGACTCTTGCAGGATACTGCTGTGGGATCCAGGCCCTCAGCTAAATATCCTGGGTCTTAGTGTTGTGGACAGATTTTCCTGCACTTTCTTGTGTATAACTCTGGGTGATTATTATAAAACAATATTACAAATTCTCTGTCCTTTATGCAGTTGTTCTCTCTGTAACCCCTGACTACAACACACTGCCTCATTTCTGCCATGCTATTTTCTTGCTGTTGGCTGCCTACTTTTCCTCTCTATTCAATTGTCTGCCCTGCTCAGTGATATCCCTCTGCCACTGTTTCTGGAGCTGTGGTCTTTTTTATCTTTCTCTAAAATGTCCTTCAGTATTCTTTGTAGGGTTCACTTGGTGGTCATAAATTCCTTCAGTTGTTCTTTGCCATGGAAGTATCTTGTTTCTCTGTTAATTTTGAAAGATAGTTATGTAGGGTACATCAATCTGGATTGGAAGTTGTTTTCTTTCAGGGCTTGAAATACTTCACTCCAAGCTCTTCTTGACCTGATGGTTTGTGTTGAGAAGTCTGTTGTGATTCTGATGGGTTTTCCTTTGTAGGTGATCTGTTTCTTTTCTCTAACAGCTTTTAATATTCTGTTCTTGTGTTGAATTTCTGGGATCTTGATTATTATATGTCTGGGTGTAGATTTATTTTGGTTATGGCTAGCTGGAGTTCTATATGCTTCACTTAGCTGAAAGTCACTTCCTTTTCCCATGCTTGGGAAGTTTTCTGAAATTATTTCTGTAAATAGACTCTTAATTTCATTTGTATTGACCTCTGCTTTTTCACTCACACCTTTTATTCTTAAGTTATGTTTCTTTGGGTTGTCTTGCAGTCATTGAATTGTTACTTCCAGGGTCCTTGTTATTTTTAAGATATCTTGCCTTTCGTGATCACAAGCTGTAAATCTGTCTTCAAGGTCTGAAAGTCTATCTTCAGTTTCTTTCAAGTGGTTTTGCCAACTTTCATTGGAGTTTTTGATTTCCTGGTTATGTCTTTGAATCTGTTTCATGTATTCTAAATCTTTTTTGTATTGTTCATTCAAGATTTCCCTCATTTTCCTATGCTCCATTGTTTCATCTATGTCTCCTTTAGTGATGCCTAGCAATTCTTTTATTATGTTTTTCATTTCTTCTTTTAGTAGAATTAGTATTTCTGTTCTAATTTCTTTTACAGCCTCATGAAGTTGTTTCTTTACTTCAGTTCCCATCACCTCAGAAACTTCTGTTGTGGGACTCCTGATCTCTTCTGCATTTGCATCTCCTTTACTTGCTGTGCTTGAATTGGAGGTCAGAGACTGCCTTTTGCTTCTTCGTCTTGACATATTCTTGGGTTCTTCTGGACAAATGGGTACTGGGGACCCAGGCACTCCTTGCATTGGCTACAGTTTCTCTGAAGTCAGACTGTTTTGTTCTTCTAGCCAGTGCTGATTATGGATATCTGATGGTTGCCACTGGGTGCACTGTTGCAGCGCTGTCTGCTGCTTTTCCCCAGACTGCCTTGGTTCCCTGATTGCTGGTGTAGTGTGGGCAGGGGCTGGGCTGCCACCTGCAAACCTTGGCTGGTCACCAGTGGGATCCTCCACTACCCCTGGAGCACACGTGGAGCCACCGCCTCCAGACCAAGCCGATCACCTGCAGGGACCCTCCAAGGTGGCCCCTGGAATGCGTGCAGGGGCAGGGCTAAGTTGAAGCAATTTCCATGGTCTGTGCCCAGCTAGGAGCTGCTGGAGGAAGCCAGGAGCAGCTCTGGCCCCAGGCCCATCCAGCTGATTCCAAAATGGCTCCCGGCCAATCCTCCGTGGGAGGATGAAATCCCCTGCACTCACCATCAGCCAGTTCAGTCCTCCAGGTCTGCTCCCCCTATCCACTGCCACTCTCCTCCGATGCTGCCTCTCTCAGCAGAGGCCTCCAGGGTCACCACTGCCACGCGGCACCTTGATTGTGTGTCCCCAGGTTCCAGCAGCTCATCTCATGCAGTGGGTCTGGCTCCAGGCAGAGGTGCCACCAGCTACCACCTTCTTTAAGTTTTTGTTTTTGTTTGTTTGTTTTTGTTTTTTATTCTTTCTGTGCACTTCAATTCTTGCTTTAGATTCTTCCTGGGTCCAGGGCACCCACTTCTTTCCTTCTTGTCTTCCCCATGTTGCTATATTCCAGCATCTGGATGGTATCTCTCGGGAGGCTGTTTACTCTGCTGCTTACTGTTCTGCCATCTTGTTGGGTCCCTGAATCGCCCATTTCATCAGTGTAACTGGAGTTGAACTCCACATTCATTCAACAAATATTTGTTGAGTTTCTACTAGATACCAGCCACAGTTCTAGGCAATAGAACTACAAATCCCATCCTCAAGAAGCTCACATTCCTGGTATAGGGAGGTGGCAGAAAACATAACAATGTTCACAATATTCAAGTGTGGTAAGTGTTGTAGAGAAAATGAGCAGAATATCTTTGAAGCTTTAATGGGAATATACAATTCTCCTTAAATCATCCCTCCTGTTCTTGCATAAATCCTTTAAACATTAGCCAAGTACACTCTGTTCAGTCCAATAAATATTTAGTAAGCACCTAATATGGGCTATGCACAGAGCTAAATGCTATCTATTGGCCTGTTTCTTATCATTAGAATGTAATTTCTCTGAAACTAAGTTCTCTTCTGTCTTGTTTTCAGCTATATACAATACGGAGCCTTGAATGGAGCCTTGAACAGTCCTTCTAACAAATATTAATTGAATGAAGTAATTTATAGGAAAGCAGATTTAGCAAAAAAATAATTCTGTGGGGACATAAGGGACTATCAATCATTGAGCATACTTTAAATGAATTAGCTTTATCTTCATACAGTTTGTCATCATCTAGTTTTGAGCACTTGCATGCCAAAGCTCAGAGGAGGTAATACTCTACTTCATGTTGCTAGAACTAGAATTGTGATTTGTCCTCTTTCCAAAGCCAATAGGTTTTCTACTACATCATAAATGGAAAAGGGAGCTTGCGAAGATGAATTTTCCCATCAGTGGTGGACCTGAAGCCAAGACTAGATGATCATTCACTGGAGTGCTAAACTGTGCTAAATAGTTCACATAGAATTGAGTGGGAAGATATTCAACCCCAAGACTCTGTGTTTCTATGTCAGAAGTGGCCCAAAGAAGACAAAGACAGCTTCTATAACAGCATTTCTTCATTTTGGAAATAACAAAGAAGAAAGAAAACCTTTTCTGAAAGGTTTTTCTTGGAATCCAGGGATATAAACATTATCCCTTAATTCTAGCAGGATGGTGTGGAAACTGAACTTAGAAAAATAACTTCTATTTAAAATGAAATAGTGTTTATAATGCATGAATAACAAAAATAAAAATTTGAAAGTATAAAATGGAAAACTTGTAATGAAGAAAATTGTGCAGTGATCTCATAATTACTCAGTGTGCATATCTAAGCAAAACTTACACAATGAACTTTGAAAAGAAGTCAGTGGTGAACATAGAAGCAAGTATTGGCAGTGTCCCAAAGAACACAAAGAGTTAGTCCACCCATTACAGTATTACTATTTAAAATAGTTTGAAAATGAAAATGTGTTATATTTGAACTTACTACCTCATACCATGAATATATACAGGACATACTTTTTAAACAATCAAATACTGAAATTTTTAAAGGAGTCAGTGTAAACCAGAATGTTTCATTAATCAGAACTATTTACCTCAGTTGTTTGAAAGTCATTACATTTGGATTGTGGATCAAAAAATTCTAAAAACAAGTATTTTAAAATATAGAAGTAAAACAATAACTATATCTTCTAGGGACTAACTTTGTAAGGATGTTTTTCCAAACTCAAGTGTATTTCAATTTCTCAATTTTATGAGTTTCTTTTTTTTACCTTTGTAATGTTTGTAAATAAGAATATTCATATTTCATATGTTTAATAGTCTACGTCAAGTTCAGTAGATATTCATGTAAAATCATTGTTTTTTAATTGATTCAAAATTTAAGAGTGAAAACAAGTCATAGTGTTTGTAAAATACAAAATATTAGCATATATAATCAATCATCACAACATGAAGAAAACTTATGATACCCAAAGAAATCATGAAATAGTCATGTGAATTCAGGTTAAAGTAGATGAGAAATAAAAACTACAAAAATGGATTAAAAATTTTTTTCATTTATGTATTCAGCACATGAAAGTTGCCTGGTAAACACTGGCTTCATGCCAGGCATAGTGGCACATGCCTGTAATCCCAGCATTTGGAAGGCTGTTCCAGGAGGATTGCTGCAAGTTTAAGCCCAGCCTGAGCTATACAGTGAGTTCAAGACAACCTAAACTATACATCAAGACTTTGCTTCCAAAAAACAAAAGTTAGTTTCTTTGCTAATTATTATGTTTACCTTTAGCAGCAAGAAAGATAGTTACATGGTTATGTCTTGTTTTATAGTATAAATGTGTTCCTTAACAGCATAATTTAAAATTTTGTACATGAAATATCTTAAATAGTATATTAGTTAATTTTCCCATTGGTGGACACAATACCTGACATCCACAATTTAAAAAAAGGTGAAGTTCAACTTAGCTCACATTTTAAGGAGATTCAATCCATGGTCAGCACCTCCAAGGCAAAAATATCACGGTGGAATGGTACAACAAGAGTAAAGCTCCTCAGTTCATGGCAGTCAGTAATCAGAGCAAGGAAAAAGCACTAGAAAAGAAAGGATGAAAGGAGTCCCCATACCCTGTGCACCAGCGGAGGCCCTATCAGCAGCAGAGAAACAGCAAGGAAGCAATGCGGTCCCTGCAACCCATGCACCAGTGGAGGCCCTACTGGCCAGGGAAAAACAGCAAGGAAGAAATGCAGTCCCCACAACCCACAGAGGCCCTACCTGTGGGAGAGAACCAGAGAAGAAGCCGGGTGGCCTCCCTGTGTGCCAGCGGAGGGCCTGTCAGGTGGGGAGAACCAACAAGGAAGACACCTCCGACTCCTGCCTCCTGCCTCCTCCCACTGTAAGCAACTGAATACGACCCAGGCTGAGATGATAATAACTGAAGTAAGTAATCAACCTGACATTTAAATTGTTTGATTGACTTTGCAAGCCTAGGGCCAGTAGCCTGAGTAACTAATTAGAGGATAGAATTGTGCAACATAGTAATGATTGTGGATTTCCTACCGTCCTATCACTATTTTGTTTTGTTTCAAAAACTTTACTGTTCTGTTTTCCTCCCTTTAAAATTAAAAATAAATTTAAAAAAAAGAAAAGAAAAAGAAAGGACGAAGGACCAGACATAGGCTCCAAGGTTATGCCTCAATGACGCACCCAGATACACCTAGAAGTGTGCTCTGCTACTCCCCTGACAGATCCCCCCAAAAAGTCAAATGGACACAGTCAAGCTTAACCACCAGAAATAAATTATTAGAATTTGTTCTAATGGCCTTTAAAGGGTTTTTTATAAAGGGCTTTTTTTTTTTTTTTTTTTACTATTTTCTTTTTTGGTACCAGGAATCGAACTCAGGGCCTCATGCTTGCCAGGCAGGAACTGCACTGCTGAGCTACATCCCTGGCCTCTAATGATCTTCATTAGCAAATCATAATCTTACTATTTTTGCATTGTGTAAACCTAAAATGTTTTAAATCAATTTTACTTAAATGAAGTAAAATTCTCTAGTTATTAAGTAATGAGTTATATCTGTTTAGCATTAGATTAATAATACAAGGCCAGTGGATAACACCTTTTTCAGACCAATTATGAAATTAACTGCTAAATTGTATTTATTCTTAAGTATCAACATGGTGGAATCAAAGACCAGAAGTTCCAATATTCTGCTTTTTATTGAATGTAATACCCAAAACTCTTGAATCAGAAAGAGGTAATTTATCCAAGCTGATTGTTTCATATAAACATCCTGATCAAGTCATAAAAATGTACCATCTCTTTTGGAAACTTATCACCATACAATTGCCTGAAGAAAATTGGATTGGAACTATTACAAGTGAAAATATATGATAGTAGTTAACAGTAGAGAGAAAGCCAAGTGAGGTGTAGGAGGAATGTACTGTCTGGAATAAACCAACTGTATGATCACAGCTCAAAAATATGTAATTCCTTAGTAGCCTAATTTCAGATAAAAGATAATTGTAGTATGCTGTGATCCTTATATTTTGCTGAAGCAGATTTGCCAAACTTGTTCTCTTTCTCCATTATATGTGCTACTTTTCCTTCCCATCACTGCCATGTATCCTACATTCTTAGACATATAATTCATGCCAGAAAACACTTCTTTTTAGAACATGTGATTTATAAGATCATACCTTTACATAAATAGAATCTTTATAGGATGTTTGTTTTAGTCTTTATATTGGGTTTTGTTTGTTGTAACTCTTTGAGAGCAAAAATGCATAATAACATTTTGTAATGATATGCTGTTATCAAATGTTTGGGGGTAACCCACATGCTTATGATTTCTGGTTTTAAACTTTGAAGTTTTGGGTTGAGTCAATATCAGGACAATAATTTTTCCAATATTAAATACCTTTCTGTAAGTCATGAAACAGCCATAGTATTTGTGCACCGTATTGAAGAATGCTAACACTTCTGTTCCTATAACATCTACACAACCAAGGTCCTGTTGTTTGTTATGTTCCAGACTGTAAAAATTTTGTCACAATTTATTATGTGCTTATTTCTTGACTCTATTAATATATGTTTGCAGTACTTAATGATTATATTCACTGTAGGGAATTGGTACATGTACATGACACATTTCAATTCCATCCATTTTCCCTCCTGCTTCCACCCCACTTTTATTTTTCCACCATGAGATTCATTGATTTATCTTCTAAAATCTTATAAAGTTAATTATCATATATACAGATTGAAAACCAGACTAAGAGGCCAAAGAACCATTATGTGCTTCTTGAAGGAATCTGAAAAACTAACATTTTTGAGTACCAAGAGTTTGTATCAGGCATTTTGCTGGGGGATTTCATATACATTATTTTACTTCTCACCATCACTCTCCAAAGTGAGTACAGTGTCCATAAACCCCAGTGATAATTTCTCCTTAAAGAATGACACAGGTCATAGACATCATATTTGGTAGCTGAAGTTTTTTTGCAGACAAAACGATGGTGAGGTAAATTTGGAGGCCACTTTGCCCAATATGGCAGTCACCAGTCACAGGCGGCTATTTAAATTTCAACCAATTAAATTAGAAAGTCAGTTCCACAGTCCCAGTTACAATGTACCAAGTGCCCAATGGCCACATCTGGCTAGTAGTTATTCATCACTGCAGAATGTTGTATTGGAGAGTGCTAAGTGGAAATCTGCAACAATTACAATAGATGGTATTTTCACTGAAGCAAACAAAAGTGGAGTTTAATATGCAAATGTATTATATTAAGCAAGAATTAATTCAGCATTAAATAATAATTTATCATGTGAACAGTGATCAATGGAAGAAATGACACTATTTAGGTAACCTTTCTCCTTACTGAAATATCTTGATCTCTTTTCCTATAGCATTTATATTTTAGAAAATTTGTAAGTTCTTTCCCTTCTGTGAGAGGTACATAACTCTTTACGAAGACCTTTGCCAGTTTTACAACCCAGTAATATCTCTTCCTCAAAGGGCCGGGAGCCATCACTTTGAAATGTAATCATCAAATGAGATAACATCCCTGTCTCCCAACTCCTGTGGGAAAGCAGAAGACCAAATTCATGGACACCTTGCTCATAGTTGCAAAAGTTACCTCCTGTCATAAAGAAATGAGAAGATGATTTTTCCTTTGGATAAGGCCAATTAGCAGATGGTGTACATCTTTCCTCTAAGGTCTTCCAGTACTTTTCTGACACTTCATTTCAGCCATTAAAAATCTCTGCTTCCTCTGCCTTACTCTCTCCCTAATATAATACCCTTCAATAAAGTCATCCTCACTTACTTAATGTTGTCTGGTGTAATTATTTTTCTTTGACACCAGTTTTCAAAAAATGAATATAGTAACAAAATTCAAAGTAGTGTAAATCTTAGTTTGTACTATAAACAGTTTTGAAATTTCCTCTTTCTTCCTTCCTCTTCCTCCTTTCCTCTCTCTCTCTCTCTCTCTCTCTCTCTCTCTCTCTCTCTCTCTCTCATTGAACCCAGGACCTTGCTCCTGCTAAGCATGTATTTGACTGCTGAGACATACTCCCTGCCCTGGGATGTTTTCTTCAGATAAACTACCAACTAAATGATTTACATAGGTAATCATATAGCAAAGTGGGTAAAGTCAAATGACAAAGGTTTACAGATAAATGGATAATTGGATTTCAAAGGTAAATCCAATTCTAGTATTCTAGGGTATAGCATCACAATTATGTATAGTTATTCTTATTACCATTTCAGCACCAACTCTGCCATGAAAACATGATGGAAAAGGAAGCTAAGTGTTTGGGGAACACTTTTTTGGAATATGATCTCCCTTAACTGAATAGAGAAGACTCGTGCAAGGGTCATTGGTGGGTCCTTCTAGCAATCTATTTCCATTATTGTTCTGAGGCTGAGCCAAGACTGCACCCATTTCACATCTGCACTTTCAAGTCTTCTTAGTATTCATATTCTCTATAAATCTCAAGGAATTAATCATTATGCCTCCCACTCCTGAACATTTTGCAACAATTGACTCACTGTTAATAATATTTTTTCCTCAGGAAGTAAATCTAATAATTTATGAAAAGATAGATTTTTAGGGTCTCTCTCTCTCAACTTCCCTCCCTCCATCCTTCCCTCCACCTGCCTTTGCTCCCTACCTTCCTTTTCTTTTTTGCTTTTTTTGAAACAGGGTCTGGTGTCAAACTCTTGATCCTCCTGCTTCAGCCTCCTAAGTGCTAAGATTACAAGTGTACACCACCACACAGGCTTTTCTTCCTTTCTTAGTGGCATTCCAGGAGATTTACTTTTGTTTTCACCTGACCACCAAAGTGGATCAAAAATACATTTTTGATCTACTTTGCTGCCTTTTCTTTTTTCCTTTTTTTTTTTTAGACAGGGTCTGGTCTCAAACTCTTGATCCTCCTCCTCACTTTAGATTTAAAAAGTGATGGCTCTGTTGTGGCTGGGGATTGGAGGGAGTATAAAAAGAATCACAGACTTTCAACAGAACTAAAAATACTTAATAACACATAAATCTATTTAAACATTTCTGATGTTTTATAACTTTAAGAAAGCTTTCATGTTAATCCTAGGGGACAAATTTTAATATATGGCCTATTTTGCTACAACAAAACAGAAAACTAGTAATCTTAGAGACACTGATTGAAAGTGAAGTTTAAAAAAAGTTGTCTACTTCTGCCATCCCCGTTTCTTACTGACATTTTCTGTAACCCTGGTAATTTGTATGTGGGTTCCTTTCATTTGAAAAAACTATCTGTTGCTGTCTCTCATAATATGTCAGTCCTTATCTACTCAGCATCATCAGCCACGCCTTCCCTTGGTTTCTGGGACACTACAGTCACCTGTTTTTCTCTTGCTTAACTTGTTTGGCTTTTAAAAACTTTACTGCCTTTGTCTCATAGCTTCCTAACAGGCAGAAAACAGAGCCCTAGACTATTTTCCCTAGGTGGAGCCTGGAAGTACAGGACTTCTTAGCTGACTGCTGTCATTCAAAACATATTTATTCTGTGCTCCTATAAGAGTCACCCAAGTAGAATGGATCTGGAAGTGTCTGCCCTCTTCTCAGCTCTGGGAGTGGCCTAGTGGGACATTAACTTTCCTAACCTAAAGAAGAGTATAGCTCTCAAGAGACAGTTGGTAATAATGAAGGAGGCAGGTAAAGATTTTTTTCTACTAGTACTACAGTCATGGGCCAAATTCTGTCTTTAAATATATTCATGCTAACTACACTATCTGGAGAAGCTACTTGATAACCATCCTAGCAATGCACGTTTGTCCATCTACAGAAAATTTGGTTGGATTTAAAATTTATTATCTTTATGAGAAATTTACTATTATACCTGTTAATGGAAAAAATAAGGAAAGGCTGATAGATTTTCTAATATACTTTCAACTTCATATTTACAGAGTAGTTATAGAATATTCTTTTTATTACATATTCATATGATTTTTTTCACCCAAGAGAATCTAGAATTTGAATTGTGTGAACATTTTTTTATCAGTGCTAGTGATCATATATAATAAGAAAGCATATCCAGTTTGAATATAAATGATATTAAAATCAGATTAAATATATAAATACAATGTTTACTATCATAGTACTTTCTATGTCATTTGTCATAATTATGAAATATAAACTTAATATGATAGAAGGAATTCCATCCCCCCAAAAGAATATATTGAAGTCTTAAATCCCAGTACCTCAGGATAAGATCTTACTTGCAAATAGGGTCATTTCAGAGGTAATTAGTTAAGACAAAGTGTTAGAGTGGGGTGGGCCCTTAATCCAATGTAACTTGAGTTCTCCTTTTTTATTTTTTTAATTGTTTTTAATTTTTTAAAAAGCAAAAGAAATGATACAGAATTTTGATAAAAAGTAAGGAATTAACACAAGTTAATACATTGCATATTGTTGTCTTAGAAGTTGTTGTTCAGGCTATAAAATCTAGGCACAAAAGTGATCAAATAATGACAGCACAAACTATTCTTTTTGATGAACTAACAGAAATTAGTAGTATAGTTATCTATTTAGCATACATATACATACATACATTTATAAGTGTTTACCAACATACATATAATCTTTTCCTTTCTTCCTTTTATCCTTTCCTCTATCTTAGTTGTTGTAACGTGAGTTCTTATAAGAATATGGCCATGTGAACACAGAGAGACAAAGAAAAATCTTGTGTGACAATGAGGGTAAACACTGAAGTGCTATAACTACAAACCGAGAAACTTCAAAGATTGCCAGCAACTACCAGAAGCAAGAAAAGAGGAAAAGAAGAATTTCGCTGAGGGTTTCAGAGGCACCAGTTTTTGCTCACACCTCAATTTTGGAGTGCTACTCCCCAGAACTGTGAGATAATAAATTCCTCTTGTTTTTAGCTACACTATTTATGGTACCAAAGTATGATATGGCAGCCATAGAAAACAAAAATAGAAAGCAATGAAAAATGTCACTAAGCCTCATATATGGATGCTTAGATTTCTTACAAATTTCCCACAGAGTGCCATATGAATATTATTTTCTATATGCGATGATAAGTAGAAAGTTGAAAAGCGGTTTTCCACTCCATCTTAAATATTGGCATTTCCTAGGAGGATTCGTCCTTGTCATTTCATCACAGAATCAACTGATTCTTGCTTCATAATCTTACTATTCAATTTATACCTGAATGTTGATCACCTTAAATCTGTATCTCTAAGCTCAGATGTCTCTCCTGAGTAGCAGACTCTTAAGTAACTACCTATTAGATTTGGAGGTCCTATAGTCATTGAGACTGCAAGACCCAACTGCGATAATAACAGGAACCCTTGAGTGGTTTGAGGTTAGATTACCAATGCAGACATGAAGATGTGGGTGTCTGGGCATTGCTTCAGGACATAGCTCTAGCATTTTCTTCTCATCTTAGACAAACTTTATCCTAAGACCTTCCTTGAACCCATCTCCATCAAAGTGAGGAGAGTCTGAAGAACAAATTCTAAGAAATATCATTCTCTTGAGAAACCTAAGATGCAGATAAACTATTCCATTTGTGAGAATTCGTTTTCTCTACAACAGAGTCAAACGTGCCATGTGTAATAACAGGGTAACTCATGAAAAACTTAAAAATGACATGACAGGTTTTGTTAAGCTACTACAGCAGGGAGACCAGTATATAACTAAACTCAAATTTGCAGAAAGAAAAAGCAGGAGGCTTAAAAAACATGTTATGTGCTGAGACTGTAGTGGGGGTGTGTTTGATTTGATTAGGCTGTTGTCTGTTGCCTGTGCTTATAGAAATTAGGCTTCTACCCTCCCACAGAGATTGGGTGGGGGTGGGGCCAATCACTTTTTTTTATCATTCTTGATGATTATATTTCAAAGTGATAGTTCCCAGGTCCTTGAGAAAGACATTCCTGGAATGTACAAGATAAATCTCAAAAAGAAAATAAATTTCTAACTACAAGTTTTCTAAATTAAATACTCTGAGAAAAAAGGTCAGGGGCCTATAGTCAGGTTTTGGCTGGAGGAAACAGTAAATTCTTTTGGCAGCATTGAACTTTCTCAGGGAAGTATTTTAAGGAGTATGGGATGTCATCCTAGGAACACATCTTTAACTGACAGAAATTACACTGGTGTTTGTTCAGTTTCTCAGAGAAGTGAAAAATTATCTGTGCTGTTCATTGCAGCTTTTGTAGGCCAAGGTTCAGATAAATAAGAAAAGGACTCAGAAGGGCCTAGGTGAAGTCTAATCAAGAAGGGAGTCTTTATCTCTGACTGTGAATCATGATGAAGTTCCTCTAGTTACATTGTGTTCTCAAAGAATAAAAAGAATGCTGTCAATTTTTTACTATATTTAAATAATAGCCCATACACAGTGTCTTTCATGAAAAGGCAGTGATGTGTCTGTTATCACCAAAAGCCAAGTTGCAGAAATTTAACTGCTATTAATAGAACTCTTATTAGTAGCTGAGAGTAGAATTTATTAAAGAAGCAAATTAATACAGAGGTCTGAGGGAACATGTGCAAAAGTCTTGATATGGGAATTGTGAGTTTACCACAAAGAAGTAGGTGAAGCATAATGAAAGAACACAGAGCAGTCTGAAATATGGCTGCGGGAGAACTGGGTCGCACAGGGTCTTATAACCAGGAGTTTAGTTTCATTCTAAATGCACTAGAAATTCAGGTGGCATTTTAAGCAGATAGTTAAGACCATCAGATTTATAGATTTTTTTTAAAAAAATCACTTTAGTTATTTGTGGAAACAAAGAATACTAAGAGAAAAGAGTGGAAGTAGAAAACAATTTTGTGAGTTGTAGAAAATTCCAGAGAGGTGAGATAATAGCTCATAGTAGGGAGATAGCAGTAAAAATGGAGATATATGAACAGATTTAAATTATACTTGAAAAGAAAACAGACCGTAAATAGATTAGATATACAGAAAGGAAAGATTTAAGGGGGAGATGCCTAGATTTGTGGCTTGATGTAAATACTAGGTTAAATAGGTTTGGGGAGGAGAATGTGAATTATGTTTAAAAGGAAGGGCAATTTGGCACTAGGTATATGAATCAAGAATTCAGGGAAGAATTCAAGCTCAGGATGTACATTTGGAAGTCATCACCACAGAGAAAACACTTAAACTCATCACCTTTGGGATTTGAAGAACATGTAACATAAATATTTTAGACAATAAGGAGATGAGGAAAATACTGTTGTCTATGTCACTTATTATGTTTAATGGTAGCTGTTATATATTACAAGTATACATTTTGTATGCTATATGCTAAATGTCCTTTAGGCATACAGAAATATGATTGAGAGAGAGAGAGAGACAGACAGACAGACAGACAGAGAGCTATCTTATGTTTTACAATGTTGTAACCCTCAAAAGAATGCATTAAGTCAACAGCACTATATATGCTAATAAAAAGTCCATTCACTGTGTGGCATAAAGGTGGAGTGCAGAAGTATAAGTCATTATCTGCTGGTTCATTCCTGCCTTATGACACAAACATCGTAGTAAATGCAATGACTCTTAGCTGTCACTCTCTGGATATAAGAGGGTGGGGCACAAGTGCTCCAAACAGAATTCCTCCCATGACCCTACAGAGGCATGCTACATTGTATCATTTACAGTGACTGCATGATTGCAGTAAACCTTTCATGGTACATCTCCAGAGGGTCAGCCTGAGGCTGTTGCAACCTGCTAGGCAAGTTGACTATGATTTATTGATGTGATATCTCCATTTCTTTCAAGTACTCAGGTAAATATTCATCTCCGTCCCAGGGTGTTTTGAACCCAAGGAAAGTTGAGCCAACACCCACCCCCCACCCCACCCCACTTTGAGACACTCTGGCCTTGAACTTATGATCCTTCTGCCTCAGTCTCCCAAATAGCTGGGGTTACAAGGTTGTGCCACTATGCCCAGCAATAAATTCTCTTTTTATAAAATTGTTTATTTTCCTGCAGCAGGTCAAACAACTAGAATTCAGTTGACCCTTCGATTTGGAAATGTCCCATAATATCCTGTTTATTGCACTTTTAGTATATTGCAATTTCATAAATATTTCAGTGTACTCAAAGTTTACTAAGCATTTTGAGGAATTACAAAGGGGAAACTGCTTCTGATTCTGGAGGTGTCTGGCTTAACGCTTATTTCCTTCAGGCTTTAATTTCCCTATTTTAAAATGTATTTTAAATGAATGCTATACATTGCTTCTAATAGAAACTATCTCAGATAAGTGGTTCATATTTGTCTAAATACTTCTGCTAATCAAGAATTTTCAACTCTCTGGCATGTTCTAAAGTAGCATGGTAGACATATGATGGTACATGCCTGTAATTTCAGCATTTGGGAGGCTGAGGCAGGAGGATCACTGTGAGTTCACAGCATGACTCAACTACATAGTAAGATCAAGACCAGCCTGAACTGCATAGTGAGACCCTGACTCAAAAAACTATAATAACAATAAAGTAGCATGATGGATTAAAACTGGTGTATTCCTAGTATATTCAGAAGTGATAGGCACATAGTAAAATTAAAAATATTAACTCACAAGGTTTGGATCAAGTAGTTATAGTTTTAGACCTAATTGCTGCTTGTTCAAGCCTTCAATGGTAGAGACATTAGTCTTATAAGCCTCATTTTCATCAGTAACATTGTTATCCCCTGATTGATGTCTTTTGAAATTTTTAGTTTTTTTCTTTTTTTTCTTGAAATAAAATGGATTTGGAAAAGAAAATAAACCCAAGGCCTTCCCACTGTAATTATATTACAATCTTTTTATTTTTATTTTGATACAGATTCTCATGTCATTAAATTGCCCAGGCTGGGCTTGAACTTCTGATCATCCTGCCTCAGCCTCCCAGAGTGCTGGGTTTACATTATGCAGCAACACACGCAGTTAGTGGTGAATAACTTCTACAATAATGGGAATAACTTCTTTTTAAAAGACCAATATTCTATAGTAACAACTTTGAGAGTATAGTAGATTAAAGTTTTAATTTTTTTAATGAATTTTTCTTCTCTTTGTTCTGAGCCTTGCCATCTATTTTTGACTTCTTAAATACTAACATTGTGATTATTATTATTATATAACATCCAGCTATATAATTCAATTAATTTAAAATTAAATATAATTAGAATCATACCATTTTATTTATACATCTTTGGAGAAGAGTCCGTACAATGTCATGAACAAATGACCCAAACATTAACAAAATCCAAGTAGAAAATCAATCCAGCCAGAATGCAAAACAGTTTCCCACGTCCCTGTGGCTTTATACAAGCAATGACTTTAGGTTTCTGGTGGATGTCAAAGGAGAATGCACATCAGACAAGGCAATTCCACCACTAACTGTGTGACTTAGTCCATTTACAGCTACCACCAGTAGCCCCATCTGCCCTATCTTCCCAATTTGCTGAGTAGCTTGCTTACAAGATGATCTCATCATGCTGTTCTGCTTACCCACTGAAGTGCTACAGCTGGACAAAGTTAACTAGGATCCTGAAGCTCCCCAAAAAGCCCTTCAGATGTGCAACAGAAACTGGAGGGGTGCCTGAGTCCCTGGTTCACATTGCCACTGCCCTTGAAGCACACTGTGTGACCCTGAGCATTATACAGCACGGTCACACAAGGCGAGGTTGAGATGGAGATTTCTAGGGTCCATTTTTGCCCTTGTAACATGTTTCTGGATAACAACAACAACAAAAAAACCACATTTGTCTTTATCAGCAAAATTTAGTAGCTTAAAACTTTCCCCACTTAGTATTTGAAACAGTTTTTCAAAGGTTTAACGTCATCCACTTGCTTATTTTCATTATTTCTCCATTTGTCCAGTTTCTACCCACTTTCTACCATCCTTCCTTCTGACTTCTAAAGCCATTTTTGTTAGTTTATTTATTATTAATTGTGGAAAATATACAAGACATAAAAGTTACCATCTTACCCATTTTAAAGTATACAACTCAGTAATATTATGCACATTCACACTGTTGTACACAAATCTCCAGAACTACTCATTTTGGAAAACAGCAACTCCTTTACCTGTTAAGCATCTTTCCCCCTTTTTTTCCCCCAGCCCCTGGCAACCTCCATTCTACATTCTGTCTATAAATTTACTGCTCTAGATACCTTTTATAAGTGAAATTATACAGTATTTTCTCTTTTTGTGACAGGTTTATTTCATTAAACATAATGTGTCCAAAGTTTTCCCATGTTATACCTTGTCAGAGCTTTATTCCTTTTTATTAGTCTTTTTTTGTTGTTGTTGTTGTTGTTGTTGTTGTACCAGGATTGAACTCACAGCCTCATGCCTGCTGGGTAGGTGCTGACACCAATGAGCTAAATCCCTGGCTTCTTTTTAAAATTCTGAACCAGGTGTGGTGGTACACGTTTGTAATCCCAGCACTCAGGAGGCTGAGGCAGGGTGATCACTGTGACTGTGAGGCCAGCCTGAGCTGCACAGTGAGTTCAAGACCAGCATGAACTACATAGCACGACCTTACCTCAAGAGCAAAAAAATAAAAATAAAATAAAATACATAAAACAAAATTCTAAAGAATATCCCATTGCATGTATACATTGTACTTTGTTTATGCATTCATCTATCAATGGACACTTACATTGCTTCCTCTTTTTGGCTATGATGAATGTGGATATATAGATATCACTTTGAAATGGACTATTTTCTATCCTTTGGGTATATACTTGAAAGTAGAACTGCTGGATCCATAGTCATTCTCTCTTTGCTTCTTTTTTTTTTTTCCTCTATGTGTGTGTGGTACTACAGATTGTTAACCAATAGAGAGTTACATGGGGCTTCTTTTTAAATTCTTGGTGTCCCCAACAAAGAATTGGACAAGACACACAGAAAAGGGAGTGAAAGTGTACATTTATTTAACAGAAAAGAAATATGCTCTGCATAGTGAGAGTGGGCTCACAGTGGGCCCCAAAGAGAAGAGAAGGGAGTCCTTTGTGTTTAGTCAAGGGTCCAAGTCCCTCCCAGGGGGCTGTCCTGGGAGTGTTTGATGACTCATGCTGAGTTACATTCTTTGTGTTAATCGCTCATGCTTTTTCTCATGCTTTTTACTGTAACTTACTTTGTTATAACTGTATCCATGAGATGCAACCCATATTGTTGAGCACATAATGAGTTTGTCTCTGGCCAAAGGATACCTTGGACACATTGAGGTGCCTATGCCCGAGCTGAGGGTTTCCCCAAGAGCTGATTTGTGGGCTACTGCTTCGACTGTGGCTATTGTTTGGGAGTTAGAGAGGCAGGTCCCTAGGCAGTACTGACACCCTTGAAGAGAGATGAAGAGGCAGTCCATAGCCCAGAAGAAGGCATGCTCTGGCCTGCGCTCACTACTATTTGGGGTCGAATCCAAGCAGCACTGAGCCACAGCTACAGCCCTTTATTTTTTTATTTTTATTTTGAGTCAAGATCTCACTGAATTGGCAAGCTTGTAATCCTCTTGCCTCAGCCTCTTTAGCAGCTGGGATTACAGACATGTGCCATCTCACCAAGTTCTATTTTTAATTTTTTGAAGAACTACCATATTGTTTTCCATAGCAACAGCACAATTTTATAGTCACAGCACAAATGCCTACAGATTCTAATTTTTCCACATCCCCTCCGATACTTTCTACATTCTTTTTTATTTTGTATAAAAATAGTTATAGGCAGAATTGTGTCCCCCTCGAGTTTTGTGTGTTAAATTATAACCCCCAGCACCTCATGATATAACCATATTTGGAATTAGGGTTTGCAGGAAGTAATCAAGTTAAATGAATCCTTTAAGTTGCACCTAATCCAATCTTACTTGTGTCCTGCTGAGAGGAGATTAGGATACACAGACAAAAACCAAAGATGGACATACAGAAGACAGAACAAGTGAACACTCTGCAGAAAGCAGCCATCTGCAAGTCGAGAAGAGAGGCCTCAGAAGAAACTAAACCTGCCAATTCCCTGGTCTTGGACTTCTGGTCTGTATAACTGTGAGGAAATGAATTTCTGTTGCTTAAGCAGACTAATTCTTAGCCATCCTCATAGGTGTGATATGGTATATCATTAGTGGGTTTCATTTCCATTATCCTAACAATTAATGATGTTGAACACCTGTAAGAAATAGCTTGTTAGCTATTTCTATGTCTGCTTTGAAGGAACTTCTTTTGCTTAATTTTTATTTTTATTTTTTGGTTGTAGGAGTTCTTTATATACTCTGGATACCAACTACTCATCAGATACACGATATGAAAATATTTTCTCACATTTGGTGATTTGCCATTTGTCTCTAGATTATGTTCCTGAATACAAAAAGGGTTAAAGTTTGATGTATCCAATTTATCCTGGAGATTGAACCCAGGGTCTTGTACATGCTAGGTAAGTGCTCTACTATTGACTACATTCCCGGGTCATTTTAGTGTTTTATTTTGAGACAAGATCTCATTAAGTTACACAGACTGGCCTCAGACTTGTGATCCTCCTGTCTCACCCTCACAAGTGGCCAGCATTATTGGCATATGCCACTTTTTCTGACTATTTTAGCTTTTTGACTATACTTTTGGTGCTATATCCAAGAAATAGCTGCCAAATTCAGTGTCATGAAGATTTTCTCCTAATTTCTTCTGAGCGTTTTCTAATTTTAACTCTTATGCTTAGTCTTTGATTCATTTTGAATTAATTTTTATGTATGCATTTGGCAAGGGAACAACTTCATTCTTTTGTGTACGAAAATCCATGTAAATAAAGCTGTTTTTATGGCTAGTCTCTCTGTACTCAAAGCTAAGTATGGGAAATTGATCCTTAGATCTAAATTGAGTCTATAATTCCCTAAAGAACAAAGTTTTACAGTATGACAAGCAAGGTTATGGGATGCAGGTTGAAAGTACTGACTTTTGGAAAGTACCACTTCCATATTGCATGCCTGTGGGATACTTCAAGTGGGATGCGTCTACATTCCAGGGCCCCTGTCCCAAACATTCTCCATTATGTTGAGAGTTACTTTCTCTTACTTGCCATATAAAATTTCACTTCACCCCCACCTCTTGCTCTAGCACTTCTGCCTAGGTATTGACTGACCTTTGAGAACTCTCTTGGGAAAAACACACACAGACACAAACACTTCACCTGGATGACCAGGGGAGTCAACCTGTCTGAGTCCACACTTGGCAAATGGGGCATGGAAGCTGATGAATAAATGCTTTTCCCTTTCATGTTAAGTCAGAGCTCTCAGATGTTCTACATAAGGCATCTCAGATGGTGCAGACCGAATCAAAAACCAGTGATTTGTAGTAGTGGCCAATACAGTAATACATTCTTGTTTTGCTTCTTTTCACCCTGCCCCACTTCAGCCCTTGCTGCCCCATGGAGTCCTTTCATAAATAAACTGAAATTACACAAGCCTTTGTCTCATACTCTGCTTTCAGGGGAACTCAAGCTTGACAGACACAGTATTATGAAGTTAGGGTGCCTTGTTCCTAATAAAGTACCCATCCATCCACATGGATATCTTTCTGTTTTCTGTCCTTGACTGAAAGGAGAAGAAAGACAAAAGATGATGGAAAAGCCAGAGGTGATTTTCTATAAATAATAATTAAATTCCTCAGCTGCACTGTTTTATCATTATAGGAGATGTACCAACTACTTGCAAGTGGAATGGAGAAGAAAAAATTGACAATAATGTGTGCAGAAACATATTTCTTAATATGCCCTTTGTCACATGTGAGAGTTCCCTACACAATGCTTCCATGAGAAAGTTGACCCATAAAGAACCTTCTGCTAAAGCCGAATGAGTGGTAGTTTCCTAGGAAAATATACAGAGTGCCACAGAATTCTATTTAATGCTAGGAATAGAAGGGAAATAAGAACATGAAGTGCTAGGGATGATCTCTAATCAGTGAGTCTGGAAACACAGCTCTGGTGAGCTGTGTCGCCAAGATAAGTAACAGCTCAGAGGCTTCACAAGTTCCACCAAGTCTGCCAGCTCACTTAGCAGGTTCCTTGATTTTGGTTTCAGCTGAGATTCCAGGTGCTGTAGCTGCGTAGGACCTGAGGCCTAAGGCAGTAGGGAAAGGTCTTACATAAAGCTGGCCTCTGGAAGCAGTCTGAAGGCTGCTGTGCAGCAAAGCAAAGACAGACTTTTCCACCAGGTTACCCAGAAAAAAGGGGCAGACCGAGGCAGCATCCCCGTGCAAAACCAGAACACATCTAACAAACCTATACATATAGCAGATACCTTTCAGGATGTTCTACTGCCATGGCTCTGGGTGTCCTTGGTAAACATACCAAGACAGTTTGAAGTCATCTTCACTAAATTCCTGCTCCTTTGTTACTCAAAATGAAACCCATGAACTAGTAGTATTGGCATCACCTATGCACTCATTAGAAATACAGAATCTCACTTTCATTTCAGAACTGGTCAGTCTGCAGTTTCCAACAAGATTGCTGGTTGCTTCTCATGCTCCATACAGTTTGTTGTCAGTGAAACAGTTGTGTTTGCAAACATACATTTCCTGGTTGTTTATGAATAATTTGGCTCAGAGATTTTCAACAAAGAGGGAGAGACATGATTTCTCAGGCATTTTAGGAAGTGTGTGTGTGGTGGGGGCATTTTGGTTGTCATAATGAAGTTACTAACATTCAGTAAACAGGTGCCAGGATGCTAAATATCACACAAACTGTGGAATGGCTCCATAGAGCAGAGAATTGTCTGCACAAATGACAGTAATGTTCCCAGTAAGGAGTACGTTAGCAATTTTTTTTTGTCTCAAATAGCATTTGGGCTACAAGGATTCCAATGTTCTCCCTGGTTGTAAGAAACTTTTGTTCTACCTTGTCTTTACAACGATTAAGAAAGCTGTCATTTCTGTCTTCCCCTCTCTTCAATTATGGCTTCTGTAAGCCTAAATCATTTAGACAATCCAATGGAATCAGTCATGGAAATTAACCATAAATTTATATCATTCTCTGCTAACTATAAGTTTCCCATTCGGGTTAAAATTCAGAAGAGTCTTTTAGTCAATTAAATGTGTCTGTCATTTGTGATGCTGACAAAACAAAACAGTCTGGAAATACTTACAGTCAAGAAAGTAACTTTCTAGTTTGCAATTCAAGGCAATCATTGCCCTGAGTTTAGCTGACGTGGTTCTCTCCCTACTCCCCCATCTAACTGAATTGACATGGGAATAAGAACAGTGTAAGAGATGCAGTTCTCCAGCAGCTGTTTACCCATGGTCTCTGACCAAGACAGCAATAGACAGCAGACGCAGGGTCTGGTAAGCCTGGTGGTACTGAGGATGCTCTGAATGTGTGAAAGTGGTGGAGCAGATTGAGTAAGACTGGAACTGCTTGGACCTTTGGAGATAAAGAGTAAACAATCAGATGCCTCTGGAATTTGGTACCCCC
>RJWM01005981.1:0-87628 GCA_004363535.1 Dasyprocta punctata
TAGAAAAAATGTTAAAAAATGAGGGAAGGATCATATTTCTCTACATTGAACTTTAGGTAAAAAAGTAAATACTAAAAGTAAAAAAATAAATACTAAAAGTATGGAAAAGTATAGATCCAAGCCATAATGTTACCAATTACAAAATTTAACTTCTTAAAAAAGTGACAATTAAATGAAAAATTTAAACCTTTGGAATAAAGTGATTTTTCAGTTCATTAATAATGAAGTGATATGTAACTTTAGTCAATTAATTTGATTAATTTTGAGGCATTGTAAAGATAAATGTCAAACAATATGAATGCGACTGATTTCACTAAATAGACATGACAAAATTGTGAATAGACAAATGAAAGTATTTTTCTAAAGTTGCATCCAAACTCTTGAAGAGCATGATTTATGTGAAGTTAGAAAATGCCAAGACAGTATGTAGCAATGTGTTCCTTTTATATGTAAACATTACATGCCTCAAAGAATCTAAAAGAGCAAATAGATCAATCAAATTTTTTCCTACTCAAATGTGTTGTAGACTTTAGGCACCGGTCAGAATTATGGTTAGGGTTTGTGCTTCAATGGTTTATCAACCATTTCCTATTTTTGCAAGTCTAGTGTTCTGTTTTGTGTCTGGATGTGCCCCCAAAGCCTCATGCAGTCGTGGGGCGGGGAGGCTTTTCACAGGGGGCTGCATCTAGAGTTTGGGATTGATTCATGATCCAGTGCTGGGATTAAGGGTTTGAGTGCTACATCCACCCTAGAGCATGTAGCCTGCATACCATATGAGGGACAGAAAGAGACTTACCCATTTCTCTCTTTTGTTGCTTTGCTACCTTCTAGCCACGATGAAAAGCTCTCCCCATTGTTGCTTTTGCTGCCTTCTGCTGCCATGAACTGTTTCTCTTCTGCAATGTCAACGTGCCTTGAAACCAGTTGATTATGGACTGAAACCTCTACAAACTGGGAGCTAAATAAACCTTTCCTCCTTTAATTTTAGGCATTCGATATTTTGTTTCAGCAACAAGAAAAGTAACTAAGACATCTAGTAATGTTTCTCTCTGTCTCTATCTCTGTCTGTCTGCCTGCCTCTCTCTCTTTCTTTCTCTCTCTCTCTCTCTCTCTCTCTCTCTCTCTTTCTTTCTTTCTTTCTTTCTTTCTCTCTCTCTTTCACGTCTTATTTCAGGCTGTGCCTTTGTCTACTTAGGCTGTCATAGCAGAATACTTCAGAGGTAGTGACTTATAACCTGTCTAATTTATAATTTAGCCCTTCTACTTGGAGGCTGGGGAGTCCAAAACTGAGGCACCAGCAGGTTTGGGGCTTGACGAGTGCTCACGCTGTACTCCATACATGGTCCGTTTCTGTGGTCTTTTCAATGGGGACATGACAGGTGCTCTCTTTATTCTCTTTTACATGCCAAGTCATCCCAGTCATGAGGGTGGAGGACTTACGACTTAGTCACTTCCTCAAAGGCTCTATAATTTAGTAACATCACATTGGGTTCTAGGTAATATGAATTTTGGGGGAGCACCAACACAATTCAGGCCATAGGAATCTGTTTTAAGAAAGTACCATCACCAGGGTAGTTTATGAAGAAGTACTTAGTTCTCAGGGAGGATCAGAAGCCTGAGATTAGGGTGCCAGTGTGGTAGGTTTCTGGTGAGGCTTTGTTGGCTTTCATGGAACCATTTCTCGCTGTGTCCTCACATGGTAAGACGTTCTGGTGTCTCTCCCTCTTACACAGAAACTGACCCTACCATGGATAGTGTACTTAATTGATGTCATCTGCAACTAGTAACTTCACCAAAATCCCATTTTTAATGTCTTCTTCTTGGGATTAGGGCTTTAATATACGAATTTGGGAGGCACATATTAAGTTTATGTCAACATTGATGGAAATTGACTCAAACTGATCATTGAAAAAGTTTAGTTCCTTCAGTTAGTAGCTTATGAGAGATAGAACCCGGCTTGGCTATTGCTTACTTTCTCTATGCTACATTTTGCACAGCTCTGAAAACTTATTTTTTATTGAAATGCAGTTCATTGATTCACTTGTTACTCAACAAAAATGTATTGAGTTTCTGCTATGTGCAAGGACTCTGTTAAATATTATTTTAATTATCTTGCATTTAATAATTTCAGACTTATTATTCTGTGATGCTCTATTTATCCTTCTGTAAGGTACCAATACAATTACTATATTAGTTCCAAAATAAATTCTAACTCTTAAACTGTAAAGTCTAACTTAAGCCTTATTTTTTTCCTCCCATTTTCTTCCTATTATTCTGGTCAGGCAAAATCAAGCTTTTTTCACATATGCCTTCCTGATTATTTATTTTAGCTTGGTAATTTTTGAAGGCAATTTTCCAGCATTTTTTGCCTAAGTATCCTATCAGTTGAAGCATACCCAAAAAATGTCATCATAAGGGTTTTTCTGGTTTTCCAAATCCTTCTTCTATCCATTTATCCAAGTAATCTTTACATACTACGAGTTCTGGCGAAACTTAACCTGTATTCTTAAGATTTGTGGTTCTAAAAAGTAGGCATTAACTTCATGGTAATCACAGTTCTGCTATTATAAACAGTTATGTTGGTGGAAGTTAATACAGTCAGAGAGGGCCTTCAAGGGAGTCAGCATAAATGAAAAAGACAACAGAATTGAACCTGGAGATGCATCTGAAGAAGGCCAGGCCTCGAGATGGAGACTCAATGGCCAACCTAAAGAATAAATGATAACTTGAGATTCCATTGTAATTAGCACCATCTGGTCCTGTAAGTACAGCTAGACATCAGTCACCCAGGTGGATGACAGAACACCTGAACCCACCCCTCCCCAAAAACGTCTTTGTTCTTTACATGTTCTGCTGCCACATAACACATTTTCCTACTGGATCAATATTAACTAAGGAGCGATACTTGTAATCAACCTATAGGTTGATTGTAGTCTGACCTACATTGTACCCACATTGTGATTTCACTGTGTAAATTATCCCTGCAAAAGAACCATAGTGGCAACCTATTTGGGACCCCACCTGGAAATCCAGGAGCTATTCTTCTTCCCCCCTTTTCACATAAAACTCTTAATTTCCTCTTTTGGTTCATGGCTTCATTCCTTAATGTTATGAGACCATGAATTCAGCACATTTGACATTAACATATGAGGAATTATATTTTTTGTATGTCATTGCAACCTGGAAATAGATCAAACAGTGGAAAATACAATTTAGTCTGTGACTTTAAGGGCATTGGAAGATAGATAAGTAAATATAAGACTACACACACTGTGGCAGAAAAGTATCACACTGATGATCAGAAAAATGGCATTGATTTTGAAAACAACTGAAGATTGAAATACATAGCACAGAAGAGATAAAACTTGAAAGAGAGGAATTAAGAAAAGGGATTAGAATCATTTTTCTGATGGATTGTGTGTGCTATGACACAAAAGTTGGGGTGTTTTACAAACTGCACTACATGTCACCCTACCAAAAATTCTCTCTTACTACCTGGTAAACAAGTTGCTCCCTTACTACCTCAGAGACAGAATTCTTATTTGATGGTGTCTCCCCTGTATGAAATTCTTTATTGAAACAACACTTTATTTCTATTTAATGTGCCAAAACCTGCTTAAAGTTTATACATACATAACTCATAAATACATAAAATGGTGTGCAATTAAAAAAACAAGAATCAAGTGAATACAGACAATCATTTACTAAAACTAAGGATTACAGAAATAGACCAAATAAGAGGAGATAAAAAAGTGGGACTTGAATTATACAGTTACTTCACCACACTAACTAAAAAGCCCCTAACAGATGCAATTGTGATTTTCAGAATAGATTCAAATTTGTAAGAATCAAATTATTTTAATTTTTCCCAAACTGTCATTTTATTTTGTGCTAAAGAAGCTACTTCCTAATACTTTAAAAGTATCACATCCAGAAAAAACAAAATGAATGGTGTTTCATGAAATATTTTATTCACAGTAAAAGTATTTAACATAAGTGAAGGATTCAGTCATATAGTACTATTATTAAGATTATTCATGAGATCAAACATAACAAGTTACAGAATCTGCCTAAAGTGCAAGCTTTAATTGTATATGTGGAAATAAAAATATCAGTGACAAAATACTTTAAACTAGAAGCTGCAAATTTGGGGAAAATAACCTTGGTTCTCAACCTTGTTTGTCAGGGAAGTCCCTCCACTTCTCTGGACCACTGTTCTTAAACAGTGGAAGAGACCGGGCCAGGTCACTGGTTCTGAAAACTTCACAAAAGATACCTGTGTGCATTGTCTATTATTTCCATTTGAAATTTTTATGCCTTCATTAGAATTACATATATTCAGATTGGTATTGCTTTCTGCATATCAGTTGACTTCAGGAAAGCTAGAAATTCTCTTTCATCCTTTGCTTTCAACTTCTCTAGTTCTACAAAGTAAAGCATTATAATTTTGCAGTATTTTAGATTGTACAGGATTTCCTTAACTTTATTTCATAAGATTCTTAATTTTGAGTAATACATTTTCAGCCTTAATTTAGCAAACTCAAGTAGTTGAAATGGCAATTTCATAGGAAATGGGGATGAAAATGGTTTATAAATTCAGGTGCTATAAATTAATGAGGCTTGCTTAGTGTCAAAAAATTATCACTATGATGTCTCAAGCATCTTCATAATATTATAATATCTTTCAGACATAAAAACTTTAAAACTCTTGTAAGTCTTTTCCTACACAAGTCAGGAAAGACGTCCTATTTGCCTACTATTATATCATCATGTAATCGAATATGTTATATATGAAACAATTTGTATGAAGAAAGGAATATGCTATCTTTTACTGTAGGAGAGAATGCCGAGTTCTTATTGTTGTGTTTGTGCAGTTCTGATGCATATTATTATCAAATACTCAAGTAGAAAATTGAAAATAGTTACTACGCAAACTATTTTCATTGCATATAGTGGCATTTGCATCCCTGACTCACATTATCTTTAACATATTATATTTGATTCAAGGATATAATCATTAACAAAATGATGTAAATAAAATAAAATAATTTGATACTTCCAGAACAAATGGAATGGTACATCAATCCAAAAAAGGCATATTCATAAAAGGACTTTAAGGAGTTATCATTTTGATTTCAAAACATATAACATCAAAGAATTAAAGAAAAAAATGCAGATTATCCTACAGCTCTATTGCAATGTAAAGCAAAGAA
The DNA here is from genome assembly GCA_004363535.1 of Dasyprocta punctata. Taxonomy (NCBI): domain Eukaryota; kingdom Metazoa; phylum Chordata; class Mammalia; order Rodentia; family Dasyproctidae; genus Dasyprocta; species Dasyprocta punctata. The sequence continues at coordinate 5,214 of RJWM01005981.1, forward strand.
CATATTATGTAAAGAATCACTTTATTTTGTTTTTCTTAGGAGAAGCTATGGTTAAAAATCAATGTGCACAGTATAAGTGATTGTACTTACAGGATGTGAATATAAGCAAATTGCATTCTAATGACCGAACTGATTTTAAAAATAGATGTCAAATTTAAAGACTATGGAGTTTAAAATAAAACTTAGTGTGCTTCTTCAAGGAGCCTTTGGAGCAAGCCTGCCTGGGTTTGAACTGGGCCCAGTGTTTCTGCTGCAACTGGCTCACTGTTTGGTCTTGGCTGCCACCTGGATGCTTGGGTCCTCAACTGTACCTCATCTATAAAGTGACAAGGAAAGGTAGATGACATTCTACTAATGAAACATTTAGGATGGTGTCCAACAGATGGTAGTTGCTATAAAATGCTTGCTGTCATTATTATATTTTATTTGCATGATGAATCAATAGACTTGGGTCACAATCACATTTACCACTAGTTAATGTACCTAGTTGCTTTACCTCTAGGTACAATATTTTGATTTATGCAAATAAAAATGAAATTTAAAGTACTTTATCATTTTAGTATTAGCAACAGCCAATTGTCTTGTATAGTGGTTCTTAATTTTCTTAGCTCACAGATTTTTCAAGGCTCAAATAAAAATTATTGATATATTCTTTAAACCAGGAAAAAATGCAGCAGCATATATGGTTTTGAAACCTATTTTACCAAATAGAGGGATGCCAAATTAACACACTTATATAATTAATAACTTTTAAGGGTTGTATATGTTTATTTTTTTCTGCAGTGAAAACAATGAATATTTTCATATTTTGTCTAAAATTTATCTTCTCTTTATTTTCTCTGTGTACAATTATTTATGTCATATTAAGAGTATGATTAATACTGCATTATTCTTTCTCTGTGAAGTACCTTAAAGCTTTTAAAGTTAATTTGCAGTACAGGTACATAATTTAATGCTAAGGATAACCTTGTATGCTAATTAAAAGTTTAAATTAATCTGGATAACAAATCATACTCACTGGAGATAAAGAGGGAAACATTGATTACCTTAATCACTAAAGGATGACCCTATGGCACTCCTGCAGTAGCTATTCAGAGCCACTGAGGTGTAATTTTTTTTCTTCCAGCAAAAATAATTCCTGCAGAGTGTAAAACATTTTGTCTTTAATTTCGTTTTGTCTCGGTGGTTACTGCAATGATTAAGCTTTGATATGATTAGTGTTTTAGACATTAAAAGTGAATTTCTCATTTTATCACTTAAGAGATATGAGCTAATATAATTTCATAAGTGTTTTTGTTTCTGAGCTGGCACCAGTCTGGGGGAAAATAGAGCTGTGGAATACAATATTCCCTTTCTCATTTGGTCATAATTCTGGAAATAATCTTCCCTTTATTACTGTATTCTTTGGAAGGATCAAAAGTTGATCTAAAGAAGAAAGATCGTCAAATCACCACCACTACAAGATCCCCTCAAAACAAATATCTCTTTCCCAGCTGCTGTTTCTGTGACAAACTTGAGTGACCTGTTTCCTACCTGTTTTCTGCTTGGAAGGACAAAGGGCTTAGAATTCTCTTTCATGTTCACCTATGAGCTGATCTATGCATACAGGGATAAACTTTTAAAATGGGGAAAATTCGTAAAATCTTACTATTCTTCAGTATTTCCCACCCTCGGGGTGGAGTATTTTAAATGTAAAATCCGATGAGTATTGACAAATGTCTATAGCCTGGCACCTACCATAACTGTCAAAAATTAGCATATTTCCATCACTCCAAAAAGTTTTCATATGCTTCTGTAATCAGTCTCTTTCTTTGTTCATTGTCCATGACAGCCACTAACCTGCTGGTGCTATATTTTTGCCCTTTCTATAATTCAATTCGATTCAATTCAATTCAGTTCAATTCAATTCAATTCAATGAACAAACAAAGCTTGTGGTGTTTCATACTAGTCTTCATGCTGAAGCCAATCTTACAGGTATCCTTCTAAGAAGAGATTAGGCCCCTGAGAAATACCAGGCAAGAACACTGACAGACAGCAGACCGTGTGAGGACGCAGAGGGAAGGTAGCCATCTAGGAGCCAAGGAGAGCGAAGCCTAGGAGAGACTGAGCCTGCTAACACCTTGATCTTGGATTTCAGACTCTGGAACTGTAAGAAAATACATTTCTGTTTTCTAGCCTACAGTCTGTGGTACTTGTTATGAAAGGCCCAGCAAACTGGTTCAATGGCAATTCAATTGTTCTAACACAATTTGTCGAGGAGACCATTTCTTTGCTCCTATGTTGGTAGTCAGTTAAATATAGGTATAGAAGTCTGTTTCTATTGCATTGATCTATAACTCTACCCTTTTATTAGTGCGGCATTGTCTTAATCACTACACTTTTATAGTAAATACTGAAATCATATAGGGATAATCCTCCAATTTTCTTTTCCCACAGTTTTATTTTTCTATGTAAATTCTTATAAACAGTAACATCAACTCCTTCAGTCTCACAATATGTACCTTAGAATTTTCTAAAAAACATTTGATTTTACAGATAAATTTGGAAAAAAATGACCTCTTAAAATCTTAAAGTATTGAATCATATGGTCAGTGTATGTATACTGTTGGGTTAATTTGTGACTGAAACATAGTCGATTAATGACTGACTTTTGTTGCTGACACAAGATACTTGACATACACCATTTAAAGGAGGCAGAGTTTATTTCATTTGTAATTTCAGAGGTTTCAGTCCATGGTTCACTTACTCCAGGGCATAGCTATCAGGACACAAGGGCTTCACAGAGGAAAGCTGCTCACCTTGTGCTAGTCAGAAACAGAGGTTTAGAAAGAGCCGGAGAGGAAGGCACCAGCGACCAGACATTGTTCCCAAAGTTGTGCTCCCCCAACGTACCCAGACACACCCAGAAATGTGCTTTACTAATCTCCTAGGTGTATCTCAAAGCAGCCAAGGTGACAATTAAGATTAACCATCACATAGATTAATATAAATTTTAAACTGAAAGGTTTGGCCAGTATTTAGGCAGGTGAGGATAGTTGTTCTTGTTACTGTTATTGCTCACGCCAAGGTAGTTCTTCCTGCCATCCTAGGGATAGGACTTTTGGGTGTCAGTCAGGTGGTGAGAAAATTGTGATCAAAACTGTGAAAACCTTAGTACATGCACAATCCCTGTCATTTCTTTGAAGAATGAGTAAATAAAAGTTATTGCTTAGATTATATGGTACTTGTTAAAAAAATCCTTTACTATGAATGTAAATATCAAAATGAACAAAAAGAAAAGCAATTTGGAAAGAAGTGTTTAATTTCTGTATTGAAAAAACATTGCTACAGATTTCCTCAGTTCAGCACACCATTTGTTTTCTTGCAGTTTCAGTGGGTCAGGAGTCCTTGTATATCATGGTTAGATCCTGTGCTTCAGGTCTAACATGGCTACAGTCAGGATATGGGTTGGGTTGGGCTTATATCTATATGCCTGAATGCGGTAGAGTGCATTTCCAAGCACAAACAGCCATGGGACAAACAGCGTTGGGTTCTGGTCAGTTGTTGACTACAGGTTTGTGTTGACTCTTAGAGTTTGCCCATGGCTGTTAGCCACACAAGTATTTCCAACAGGGCCATGGACTTTAGAAAATCTCAAGAGTGAGTCCACTCACAAGGAGTTTATATAATGTATTGTGTTGTGGGAGACACAACACAGAGAACAAAAGGTAACAGTATTTCTATGAGCTGATTTCAGGGTTCCTGAACTGTGTATTAAACTAGGACAAACCAAAGTCCTGTCCAAAGCTGAATAGGAAGCAGGAGGCTCCAAAAGTAGTTCCTCTAAGAAAAGATAACAGGTAATTACTTGAGATGTTTGATATAATAACTAGGCCAAGTTATGAAGGTACAATTATTAGTTGAAATGAAAACAAAAGTTGATAGAAGAGGAAATAATTTAAAAGATAAATTAAAAAAATTATTTTGGAGGTTGTGCAGAATGTGTTACGTATCTGTTTGCTTTAGAGTGGGAAATTGAAATCTAAATCCTTGTATTCCATATTACAGGATCAGTATATGATTATCTAACACTTTACTTAGATATAAGTGGAAATATATTAGTTAACAATATGTCATTAACTAGATCAGGTAATTAAAGAGTTGACTTCACTGCCAATGAAGAGTAAACAAGGAATGTGTATCTGAGCAACAAGATTTATAGGTTTTAGTCATATACTTCCTAGTTTATTTGATCTTGTTAAACTATATAGCTGTAGAATTATGATAAAAGTTAATTTGAGAATTCTTACACTGAAAACATTATTACCTCATTCTATATACTTCAGTATTATTTGAGTTTGTGGTAATAAAATTGGTAAAAATCTTAGGTTTGTTTAAAAAAAAAATAAGTAACTTCTCCCTTCCTGCACAACCTCAAAAAACCATAAAATCCAAAGAATTCTGAGAAGACAAAGAGACTCCTCTGAGGATAAGATGGAACAGGAGGAATACTAAAACAGATAGTGGGAAAGTGAGTGAGTGTATCATTGGAAAAATAAATTTCAGTAATTAAAAAGAACTATCCTGTCCTTAAGCTCGAAGTAGGAGGGAAATGGGTAGATAACTTCCTTAATTCTCTACTGTGTTCCAGGTGATGAAGAAATTTTTCTTCATTTCCTCATGTACTCATACTTCTTTACACTAACATTGTGAGACAGACAGGTTTTACCTCATATCCCAGGGAGGCTAATGATGACACGTTAAATAATTTACTCAAGCAAACCGAGCATCTAACATCAGACCAAGGACTGACCAGAAACCTCAGCCATAGAGGGCTCTAACCCTCTGGCACCAACCCTGTACTGGTAAGGTTTGCTTCATTTATTAGATTGTGCTCATTGCATATACTTTCTAGAACAAATGAGTCATTTGTAGGAAAATAGATGCACCTTAAAACCATACTGTCAAACAAAATAAATCAGACATACGAGTTTAAAGAGCTCATGATTTCTTTTATAAGAAAAACACAAAGCATAAATAAATTGAAGAGCAAAATAGAAGGTAACAGGAAACAAGGAGATAGATTTTTTTGCAAACGGAAAGGGAATTGAGAGATGGCAGGCGGGGGAGGGGAAGGAGTGGAAAAGCTTTTTTTTTTTTGGTACCGGGGATCCAATTCACACCCTCTTGCCTGCTAGGCAGGAGAGGGAAGGACTTGAAAAAAAGAATTAAGATTCACATATAGCAACTCCCCACCATGAGTGTAATTATTATGTACTATAAACATGTACTTCTGCTACTACTACCAGTAATAAGAATGTGCTTTCTGTAATCATGTAACATTCATTCACTTAAAAATGTATGACTCACAAGTAAATTTCAGCTTTGCTCCTATAAGATGTTCATGCTCAGAATTTTATATCTATTTTTATTAAACTTGAGTCACTGAAATAATGCAAAACATCATGTTGAATGAGTGTATCTGTTTAACTGTTTTCTAAGCATAAGAATTGGTTTATATGCAATTTTTAGCTAAGGATATGGCAGTTTAATTTATCCATGCTAGTTGATTAAGTTTTAACACCTGAGTTTAGCAATAAATCAATATATAATAGACTGATTAGCATAGTCATGCTAAATCATTACTAAAATGGGTAAATACATCTACAGTTGACCTTGTATACTATATGTATTTTTATGATGAAAGGATTTTGTTCTAACTAGTGTTCCTCATAGAATCCACATTTTTTTGTCGTAGAAATTTGGATGAGCATTTTTGGTGAATCTCAAAATGGGCTGTGTTAGCCCTTGATATCCTGCATTTATTTCAGTGGGATGAGTAAGGGCGTCAGAAAACAGCCATGGTGAAAAGTTATAAAGAGATTAATAGTGCCTCAGTGAAACTCCTCTAATCTGGACAGGCTGCAGATACACAATAGGCAAAAGGACAGCCTGCTACACTGCTGTCGCAGCGTGTGCACACTTTCGATGCACAAGCTGTCAGAAGATAATAACAAGCCATCCCCTCTGGCTTTCTGGGAGACCTCCGACCTTCATTGAAAAGATGAAAAACACAACAAACCACATGTGCACATGCATGTATTTTAATTGGGAGCTTTAGTTTTCCAATATGCAAGTGTAAATATATGTTTGTTCTGGAGATAACTTACCATAAACAATCGCAAGGTGATATACCTATATCTTTAAGAATATTTCAAAAAGAACTAATGAATGAGAATAATGATACTTCTGACTATAAATTGCCAGCTTTTTATAGAAAAAGGAAGTCAGCACATACTGTCTGTCTCTATTCAAATGTGTACTCTATTTTTTGTAGCAGTTACATTTCATGAGGGAATTTATGAACTAGTTAAAATTTAAAAATGTGGATAGTTTTTCCTAAAGCAATAAACCTCCAATGTTTAGTGGGGAAATGTGTGTATGTGTGTGTGTGTGTGTGTTGTACAAGCAAGAGAAAGATTTTATGTGCATAAGCGTAAAGAGAACAAGGCTTTGAACTTGCTCAGCCTGATGCTCAGCTATACAGTCAGGAGCAAGCTTGATGGACTCCCACCAGCCTCTTTACCTGTTCCCAGGCCTAGAGTCATTTAACTGAAAGCATGATGGAGAGAGCAAAAATGGACCAGCTGAGTCTCAAAGCCTTTGTTTAGCTTAATGGGCCAGGTTAGTATTTTGCAGATGTTGGATTTCTGAATTAATAATCCTGTTGAAAGCATCTAGATAGTGGCTGCTATTAGATGATAGAATTTGGAATTTGATTTGCTTCTTAGGTTAAGACAAACAAATCTTGTTTGCAGTGTAAAATATCTAGCATCATGAAAATAATGCCTTCTGTTTTGCTTTCTCACTGAAGGGCATTTTACAGAACCAGAAGTCAAGGTTACTATGACAGTTATCATATGCAGAAAACTGCAGCCAAAGAACACATTTTGAAGCCTCCGTTTTCACTTATTAGGTTATGGCAAGCAGTATCCATGCTAGTGGAGGTATTTGTGGCTTTGTATTGTGTTGGGAGAAACAGAATCCCCTGATATTACAGCTGCACTTTTGATTTGTCATTTATTTGGAATAAATAGAGGGTGGTATGCCAGTTGCTATGGAAACCGGCTCTTCTTGGAGCAGTGCAAGACCTTTAAGCACGTTGGAAATTGCTTCTCTCTCATTATGTTTCTGCACTGAAGAAGGTGTAGCATGCAATTAAATAGAAATGAAGGTTTAATTAAAAAATTAAATTACATTTTCTGGATTGTCCTTTGTGTAAAATATGCTTAAGAAGGTGAGCATTGCTACATGCAAGTCTGGTTGGGTGTGTGATTTGCAAAGAGAAGAGGATCATAATCCTACCGCTGTGTGTGTGTGTGTGTGTGTGTGTGTGTGAACATGTGCATGCAGGAAAGAGTTATGATGATCTTTATCATAACTGTTTGTAACCAAAAATGTCAGTTCTACCTGGAATACTTTGGAAACATTAATTAAAGTATGCAAGGTTATAAACACAAAACTAAGATATAGTATTTTGAATTTATTTATAGTATATAAACTGATACCAAGAGATTTAGCTATTCTGAGACAAAAAGCAAGCCTTGAGAAATATTTGAGATGTTGTTTTATGCTAAATTAGTGAAAATATGAGATTGATATGTACTAGGGAACTGGAAATATGAAAATTAAAAACAAGCATACATGCATTTGAATAGTCAAAATATAAAGAAAAGAAGCAGGTGATATAAAAATAAGCAAGTGTAGTTTATTAAAAAGAAGTGGTATTTATTAACTTCTAGTGTGATATAATATTTATTTGCTTTTATGCATCAGTACTATAAGTAACCACAGAGATATAGATAATAATTCAGAGAGTATCCAAAAGTTATATTCATATGTTAAAACCTTACCCTTCTGTAGGTCTTGGCAGGATGTAAAGGGCTACCGCATACAGCCATTTCATGTGCTCTCTGAACAATTCTGATGTAATCAGTGCTAAGCAGCTATCAACTCCATTTTATACATAAATAACTTGTGTATAGTCACCTCAGTAATCTATGGGATATCATGGAATCAATGGCTCCTGACTTCTTATTCTATGTCTTTCCATTTCTAGGCTAAGTTTTTGAAATGTGTCCTGTTTTCTGTTGACTAATGAGGAAGTTATCATATTTAGAAATATGATTTATCTACTTTTCATAGTAACAGAAAATGTGCAGTGGAGTGTGCTTTAAAATTAAGATTCCTTATTTTTCTAATTATCTTATTGCACATATTTTTTCTCAGGCATCTGAACTGAGTTTTCTGGCTCATCGACTATTTCCAACATATTTGCCTTGATTTGATCTATATGTAAATCAAACATTCCAGCTAGTGTGATATACAGGGTTGCTATTTCTGCAGGCAGGATGTGTCCACTTAACTAGGTGCTATTTATGTTTAGTAGCTCTCTGCTCAATCAGCCACTTACTGTTGAGGAACCTTGTGGTGATGGAGCCTCGTGCTATAAAAAGATTGTACAGAGAACTGGAAAAAGATTGCTCTGTAATGACAGGAGCCCCGTTGGTAGTGAACAGCTGCAGGCCCAGCAGTCCTGGGACTGCCATGAGGCTGCTATGAATATGTTCACAGCATTCTGAGGCCGACTGCATGCTGCTAAAGTGCTCCATCTCCAAATCCCGGTCTGCTGTGGGGTTTTGGCTTCATCCTGCTTAATACAGAGATTCTCGTAAAGAAGGTACTTTAGGATCTGTCAAATAAAAATTATACCTTCAATGTATAATCAATGGCGTCATCATATCCTTTACAGAAATTAGCGCTTTGTAAATATTATGTGAGTTCCTTTTCTTCCTGTCAAATGGGAAGAATCTCCGTTATCAAAAATAACTGGTTGAATAGCTATATTTCCAAAGGTAAAAAAGAATTAAATTATCTTAAGAGCTATTTTCTAATGTAAAGTTTTAATAAGCTCTTTGCTCCCAACTGAGATGACAGTTTTGCCAGATGCCAACAAACTGAAAGGTGTAGGTGTCTAGACTTATTATTATTGTCATTATCCTTAAAATTAATGTATGCAGTGCACAAATCCTGCATTTAGCTTGGTGAATTTCAGAGTGATCAGCTAATGTATCTGACCCCAGGAACATAGCAACAGTGGGTCCATTATTTTGGGTGCTCTGCTTAAACTTTGTCACTAAGAAGAACAGAATGTGTCACTGGGTTCTTTCTTCACTTATTTTTCTTATCCAAATACTGTCAGAACAGCTAAAAGCTTTTGCATAATTGTTTCTTTGCAGCATAAATTTGCTTTCTCTAATATTGAATTTTATATAAATGGGGTTGTACAGTGGATATTATGTGTGCTTGATTTCTTTCACTCAAGATTTTATATGTATGATTCACTGATGTTTTTATAATTAGTTTTTCATTTCTATTACTGTATACTATGCCATCATGTGAGCATACTCCAGTTTATTAAATTCTTTTCCTTTAGATGTCCATTGGTGTATTTCCAGTTTTAGACAGCTATGGAATTTCTAATACATTACTTTTGGAAAAAATCTAAGAGTTTGGATTATTTACCTCCTAGTGGAGTTATGAAGTTGACATGTTTAACTTCAGTAAATGCTACAGAAATGTTTGCCAAGTAGTTGGACAAATTAAACTCCTGTGAGCAATGAATAAGAATTACAATTTCTCAGGGGTAGGAAGTGAGTTAACTTAATGGTAGAGTACTTGCCTAGCATGCTCAGGGCCCAGGGTTCAAACCCAAACACAACAAAAAATAAAAATAAATAGATTACAATTGTTCCTTTTTTGTCTGTACTTTAATTTCAGCTGATTGAGCAAACACACAGTGTATCATATTCTGTCTTTAATTTTCATTTCACTGATTACTGATAAAGTCAGAAAAATCTTTATTTGGTAATTCAGATTTCTATTTTTTGAATTGTCTGTTTAATTTTCTGTCTATAGTTCTATTGATTTGATTTCCTCTGTCTTGCTCTTTTCTAGGTCATTTTTATTTTTCTAATATATTGTATTGCTTAGTTTATCTAGAGGAATAGAATCAATAGAAAGTACATGTATAATTTAGCAAAGGGAATTATTAGGTAGCTTACAGGATCCGAAGTGAGAGAATTCACAACTTTCTTCTGCATAGTGAAGAGGCAGAGGACGCAGTAGCTGCTCACTCTAAGACAAAAGCCAAAGAATGAAAGTTGGGTGTCAGGTATTCTGTCTCAGCAATGAGTGAAAAGTACCTAAGACAGTAGCAGAAGCATACTTCCTTTAAAAACATTAAAAAACAAACTTGTGGTCACTAATCATGCTATGTCAACCGGGACAGAACCATGGATACAGTGCCAGTTCAAAGTCACAGGCCTGGAAACTGTGAGAGTCTGCATTGGAAGGTAGAAGTACCTAGAGCCTGACCCTGAGGGCAAGAACAGCAAAAGATGCACCCACTCAAGCAGGTCCACTGGAGCCCTCCAAACCAAGCACCAGTCTCTTTTTCTTCCTCTTTATACCATCCATGCTACCAGCCTGCTGGATGCTGCCAACCACATCTAGGGCGAGTCTTTCCTCTTGGGTTTGCTGGCCTATGCACTGATCATCTTTGGAAAAACTCTACAAACACACTCAGACTTGAGATTTATTAATGTGGTAGGTATTTTCTGTTCTATCCCGGTTGACATAGCATGATTAGTGACCACAAGTTTGTTTTATTAATGTTTTTAAAGAAAGTATGCTTCTGCTACTGTCTTAGTTACTTTTCACTCATTGCTGAGACAGAATACCTGACACCCAAAATTAGGGAAAGAAATGTTTATTTCTTCCAGTTTTCAGGGGGTTTCAGTCCATAATCAGTTGCCTCCAAGGCGGCATGGCATGGCAGGGCAACCATTCATGACAGCTGCAAACAGCAAAATACACTAACCAGGAAGAGAAAGAGAGCAAGATAGGAAGACACACCTTTCTCACACTGTATGTTGGCTCACTTCATTAATCCCAGTGCTAGAAAACAAACCATTCACAAATGCCAGACTTGGCCCCATCCAAATTACATGAGGCCTTGGGGGGACACAAGATCACACCAATACATTCCACCCCCAGCCCCCCAAGGACTCATGTATATCCTTTATACAAAAGGCATTTAGTCCATTACCAAGAGTTGCCAAAGTCCTAGCAATTTCAGCATTGCTGAAAAGTCCAAGTCCCAGATATCCTCCAAGATCTATGGCAAACTCTGTACAAATGAAAATGAGGTTAAACACTTCCAACATATAAAGGCAGAAGATAAACATTACCATTACAAAAGTTACAAACAGGAATACCAAGCATTGGAATCAAAGCAAGTCCAAAATCCAGCAGGGCAAACATTAAGTCCCAGAGTTCTACACTTAGCATCTGAAGCAATCTGGTTGCAAGCTCCAAAAGGCTTGAGCAATTCCACCCCTGCAACACTTTCAGGGGTTTTAACTCCCACAGCTTCTCTCTTGGGCTGTCTTTGCTCCCTCATTGCAGGTTTCCTTAAGTGATAACTCTCCTGGCTTTTCTAAACCTCTGGGTTTTCCATTGTACCCTTGGCTTCACCCTTACATCTCTACACATTGCCTTCTGCAGGTGGGGTAGAAGTTGCCTTAGCCTTAGAATCTGTGCATTTTCATTCCACCTAAAACCAGCGCCATGTGGATGACACCAAGGTCCACTGCCAGCTGGAGCAGTAGCCAAGCTCCTCTTTCTGGGCTGTAGGGGTTGAGTGCCTGGAGCACTGACCTCTCTGAACCTGATTGTGAGGAACAGTTTCTCTATGCCACCACCATTCTGGAATCTGGTGTGGCCACCACCATTCTGGAATCTGGTATGGCTGCCGCCATTTTGAAACCTCCTGTGGCCTCCATCACCACTTTGGAACATGGTGCTCTGTGACTTTTTCCTCCAAGCAAACTCTTTCACTTTTGAAGACCTGAGGCTGCAAAGGGTGAATGCCTGCTGCTTCCTGGGATGCCCTCAGGCCACCTTTTTTATTCCGTTGTTCCTTCTCAGCAGTTAAAGTCTCAGCTCTATCTTTACAGTCCACAGTTTTCTGGCCAAACTCACAACATTTTAAATCACCATGCTGGGCTCTTTGCCCTTGATTCCCAAATAAATCTGGCTAAAAGCCCCCAACAATATCAGGCCACCGTTTCAACATTCGACTGCTTTGAAATTTCTTTTTCAAGAATAATCAGTCCATCACCCTTAATCTCAGTCTCAAGCAAAGTCTCTGGGCATAGGCAGAATGCAGAAAAATTTCCTGCCAAGCTGTAACACACATCGTGTGGAGTCCAACAACCAATGCAATCCTTCTTCCCAGAAGGAACCTCCTGAGCCTGGTCTTTACTGGTAGGCTTTCTATCAGCCTTCTGGTCTCCTGACCTCTGACCAGAATCTCCCATACAGAACAGACTAAGCTGTTACAGCTCTATTCTTTCAGGCAACATCTCTGAACCTTTAGAAACTTCCCACTAGACATTTCCAAAGGCTCTTGAACCACATGGTCAGATTTAGTCACAGCAATGACCCCACTCCTCTGGTATGCAATTCTGTCTTAGTTTTCACTCATTGTTGAGACAGAATACCTGATGCCAAAAATTAGGGAATGAATGCTTTATTTCTTTCAGTTCTCAGGGAGTTTCAGTCCATTCTTAGTTGGCTCCAAGGCAGCATGGTGTGGCATGGCATCCATTCCTGGCAACTACCGAACAGCAAGGCATGCTGGGAAGAGAGAGAAAGCAAGAAAGGATGACACACCTTCCTTACATTGTATGTTGGCTCCACCCCTGGGTGCGTGCAGTACTTACATTGCCAATCCCAGTGGTAGACAGCAAACCAATCACAAACACCAGATTCAGCCCCATCCAAATTACATGAGACCTTGGAGGAGACACAGGATCAAACCAATACAGTTACTGTCATAATAGTTCCTTAAACTAGTGCCTAAGATTTTAAATTTTCTCTGCTATAAGAAATCTTTGAAACAGTTTAAAAAAAACTTTCTGGTATTTGAATAAGGTTTATTGTGTTAACTTTCCATAGTTAGTTATAAAAATGATTGGTTTATGTTAAGTGATTTTAATTAAAAAAAGAAAAACCATAGAAGATTCTTTGTTTTCCAAGGATAAACACTTGATCCAGAATCTTCTATTGAGAAGTTCATCTTTGTATTTTAGCATTCTTTTTGTTACAAATGAAGCAATCATGTGTGGGTGGGTTTATTTCTGTATTTTCTTTTCGTGTGTATGGCACTGGGGAGTTGAACCCAGAGTCTTCACACTAAGCTACATCTCCAGTACCTGTTTATTTTTTATTTTGAGAAAACATTTTTCCAGGTCTTCTAAGTAACTCAAACTGGGATCAAATTTGCCGTTGACATGTCTCCACTTTCTGAAGTGTGGTGATTGTAAGCATGGGCCACCATGCCTGGATATTTCTGTATTCTTTGTGTATTACTTTACTAGTATAATCCTTACTTAGTCCTTTTAAATGAGCCTTTCTAAATAGTAAAGTAAGTTTTCTAAATTTGTATTTCTTTTTAAACACTTTTGAGGTGATTTTGGCATCTTTATATTTTCAGACAAATTTTGAGTTCAAATTTCCAGTTTCTCCAAAAAACCTGCTGATGTATTTATGTGGATTGCTTTGATTATTAAGATTTATTTTGGAAGATTAATATATTTACGATCTATGAGAATTTTATTCTTCACTTATTTAAATGGTGCCTCAGATCAAGGAGGACGTAATAATTCTTTAAAAAAATAATTCAGGATCCATCTGACAGATATATATAAATTAACTTTGCCTTTGATTTCACACTGCACATTAAAATCTGCATTAGAGATCTGAATGTTCAAAAGAAAAAATTACATTAGCATAAAATAATACTTTCATTTCTGTTTATGACCTTAAGATAGAAAAAGAATAGTGTAAAAATGTTTCCTAAAATGAGACACTGGATGCACTTAATGATAAGGAAAATAATAAGGCCTTGATTCCTATAAAGTTTGATTTTGTTTATTATTCAAATGGTCGCACTTGTTTATCTGCCACTGCCCACCATAAGAAGACATTATCTTACTGTGTATCATTAGCTCAGGAAAAAAAAAAAAACAAGATTCAAAATTTAAAGCATAATTTCTACCAAATGCACCTCTCTTTTGTATGATCTTACAGTGAAAAAATTAAACTGAACCTTTGCAAGTATGAGGCTGACACAACACTGTTAGGTGTGCAGGAATTAGGAAAAACCACTTGAAAATATATTGCTTCTAAAGTTTTCCTTTATAAAATATATTGAAAATTCCTTCAAGTATTTCAAAAATATAATCTAGCAGATTGCTGAAAATCTTTCATGCATGTTACATACAAAATAATATTAAATACATGAAAAATTCTTATCTGCAAAAAGTAAGATAAAGCAATAAATGATATTTATCATAATAGTAAAATTAAAGAATGTTGATATTAAGCATTGACAAAATATGGGGTGACAGGAGCTCTGTCCTGCACAAATATATTCATGACAATTTATTTATTTTGGTAAAGTCATATAGGAAAATCATTTGGTATTACCTCCTAGTGTTGAATAGTGTACAAAATCTCTATGGACTAACAATCTTATTCATAGATATTTATTATGTATACATATATTTGTGAATTTGGATAGAAGAACTAATTTATTTAGCCACAGAATAAAAACAACTATAATGTACTTAAGTATTAGAAGATGTTAAAAAATTTATGTTCATGCAAAGGAGTCTTTCACAGTGATGAAAATATGTTTTCTTGGGACTTTTATGTGTAGGAACACTTATGAATATGGCAAATATCATGTTGAGAAAATGTAATTGCAACCTTAAGAATAGTGCTTGTGTAATCTGCCATGTGCTGGGTACAAAAAACAAAAAAAGCCAAAACTACGTTTTGGCCTTAGAAATTAAGATAGTCATGAGATTTAAGATCTAGGCCAGAGGAAAGCTTCCTGATACTGGATGTCCCTTTGTTTCTTGATTTGAGTCATGACTAAATTGGTGGGCACACTCAATTTCAACTAAATTTTATGCCTGAATTGTGAAATTGTGTCAATATGTTTGAACAATACATATGCAAGTATATATTCACATATATATTTTATAAAATGATCTACGGAACGTAATTCTTACATATTCCATGAAATCATTTTATATGCTAATACAACACTGAAGAAAATATAAGACGTCTATATTCTTCTAGAATACACATTTATTGTATTGTGTATAAATTCGTAAATATCTAGTAAAAGTATAAGATTATAGATGGAAAAGTTATAGACAATTCATGATAGTGACTGCCTCTGAGACAAAGATAAAAAGATGGTGTTTGAGAGGGAAATAAAAGGGTAAGTCCACCATAGATGAAATAGCTCACATTGCAAAATGATGATATAGTTTATTTATAGATTTATAAGTTCATAATGGTTGGTACCAGTTTGTCTTTATATTCTCCTAAATTTTCTGCCAATGAAAAAGACTTTCATATAAAACAATTTTCATATGAAATATACTTTTCCTAGACATTAATAGTCTAAAGACAGAGCAGAATAAATCAAAACAAAAACATAAAACTAAAAATTTTAAGAGGGATTTATTGGTTAAAATTCTCTACAGGAACAGAATAAATAGAAAAAATACATACTTATACAAATAGATTGATTAGGTTTACAAGATTCAAGACAGGAGAGTCCACTGTGGTCACCTCCATGCTGGATAGACAGAAGATCCAGTAGCAGTTAAGCCCATGAAGATGGAAGCCACAGAATAAGAGAGATCAAGGGTTCACCTTCAATGCAAAAAGAAGGGCCAGGAAGCTCATTGGAAAGTCCCTGATATATATCTGTTTTGGAAGCCAGGTAAAACTGAAGACTTATCTCCAGGCAATGGAATCAAAAGACACACTTGCTTAATCAGACTGGAGTTCTTCAAAATGCACTAACTTCCTTCCTTCTTTCATTTTTATTACATCTAGACTACAAATCTATTGATGGTGCCAGTCAAAAATGGGATGGGTTTTCTCTCATCTGTTTGCTGGTCTGCAAGGCAACGATACCTGGAAACACCACACTGACATACCCATAAGGGGGTTTTACTAATCTGTTAGATGTTTCTTAGCCCAGTCAAGCTGACATATCATATTCATGGTCACAGGGGCTCATCATCCAGTGACAAAGGTCACAATTGGATGAGCTGTGATGAGTGCTTTGATAGAGATTAATAAAAGTAGTAAGCAGGAACAATGACCATGAAGTTCTTGGCAGGCAATGTTGGAGAATTTGAATTTAAAGAGCAGTTCAAAAAGAGGAATGCCCACTGGAGGTTTGCAAACATTCTTCCGAACTGTACAGTATATACTGTACTGGAGAGGAACAATGAAAGAGCAAGAAAATAAAAAAGAAGACTCTAAGAGAAGTCTAGGAGAGAAATAGTACATTACAGAACTATGGAATAGTTTTATGAATGAAGGCATTTGGACACTAATGAGAAAAAATAAAGCATGGAAATAGTCTACATGATTACTTATCAGAGATGTGGCCTAGATACCCAATCTCCCAAATGAGTGCATGGTGAAGGCTTAAATAAATGAGACAAATGGTATGATTTATCCTCTGAAGGAGGATCAAAGCCCCTTCAGAGTTCTTGACTCTGTGGCTGTCATGAGGGCTAAGACAAAGACCTCTCTCTGTTGCCTGTATTTATTATCATTAGCAGACAAAGAGAGGGGATACTGAGGAAAGCACGGGGAATGAGCAGGGCCTTGGGAGTCACTTCAAAGACTTCTCCAAGTAGTAAATTATGCCAATTAAGGAGAACTGTCTTATCTCCATGATGACACTTATGGTGGGAACAGGACTGCAACTGCAGTCTCTATCTATTTACTTGAGTCTGAGCCAGGTGTCTTCGACGGTGACCTTATCTTGACTTTTGAGGTATCTCTGACATCACAGATCACTACAGATCTCCATCAGGACCAGTGATTTATAGAGGTTCCTTACTATGAATCAGCTCCCATTGCCAGGCAAGGGACCTAGGCCTTGGACAGGCTCACAGATAAGCAGAAAGCCAATTAGTTAATTTTAAACCCTGCTCAAAGCCCCTTCATAGTGGTCTCCAACAATTACTGGCTGAATGGGAGCATTTGAAGTAGATCATGGAGTCTGGAAAGGGGCTTATGGGGTTCCCAATTGCACTAGGAAGATAACCCTGACAAAATTTAATAGGAGTGCTTTGTCAAACACTGTCTCTGATCACTGAGATCAAAGTCTGAACAGGTTTTAAAAAAAACATTAACTTCATTAAAATGTTCCAAATCTAATGAGATTCAAATATAATTATTAACAAGTTAGATTTTCAATGACAAAAATAATAAATACCTTATAAGAACCAAGTATATCCAATGAAAAATTAATCTTTGTAGCCCTGGCTTTTACACAAGTAAAAGGTAGTTGTATTTATGAGATGTGAGGTAGAAAATAATTATGTTTTACGATATAGTTTAAACAGTAACTTAGTTTTGGTTAGTTTTGTGGTAGAAAATATTTCTATTAACATATAACATTTGTATGTATTTATGAAGTGTAATATGAAATTCTACATATGTATATAACATGATGATCAAATTAGGATAATCAGCATTTCTAGCCTTAACCATTTCCATGTGTTGAGAAACTTTGGATTCTTCTTTTGTAGCTATTTGAAATGTAATGCAGACTCTGGTAGACTCTAGTTACTATTCTAAGCTATACAGCACTAAAACTAGTGGCTCTTATCTAAGTACATTTTGGTATCCATATCTAAGTTCTCTTCACCCTTATTTTGTTTGCTCTTCACTCTCCAATTACTTTTATTTTACTCTCTTCTTCTATTTGTAGACAAATTTTCTTAGCTCCCAAATTTAAAGTAGTTTTTAACATTCAAAGTATTATGTTATTTTTGATGAATTAACAGATCATTTTTTCCTGCCTGTATCTTATAATCTGAATAACTACTTTGAAGATAACAGTGTGCAATGTATTAACCATTATGAAACTTCTATTTTGTTTTGAAATTCTGTATCATTGTTTTTATTCTTTTTTAGTTTTAAAATTAAAAAAATATTACATTCATTACTCTTATCCTCAACCTTTTATTCTCCATGAGTAAAGGAAAAAGAAAAACATTTTGGTAAGCTTTATTGTGATATTTTGTTGTACAAAGCTTGATGATCCTCAGCATAGAGTTCAAAGTTGTTTAAGAACTGGATTTTTTTCTGATTTTTGCATCCTCAGTGATTACTAAGAGGACTAACGTAGTCACACTTTGGAAGTGGATGAAAAGCTTGCATCAAAATACTTGCTGCCACATATTGACATTAGACAAGATATCTATTTGAAAGAATTATATTTTAAAAAGTGGGCATTACAAGACAATAAGATATGTATGTCCTTGGTGAATTTAACAAGACATTTATCTGATAAATTAAAATTTGGCTAAAATAGCTTTGAAATCATTGTAAGTTTTGGATTCACAATAGGAGTTCATCGATCTACTAAACAACTCTCGATACCTACTTACTTTAAGCATAAAGTATTTTCCAAAAGACTATCACTTGGAATTTAGACATTTACAATGTTAATGAACCCATGGGCACGGAATAAAATATTATCTGTGCAAATAAGGTGACATAATAATGAATGGCATAATTCTGTTAAACCAGTTTAAATAGAAAACGTTTAATGTACACTAAAAATTCGAAATAAAAAGTGTACATATTAAGTAATCAAGTGATGAGGAATGTTTGAAAGTATATAGACTTGTCCTTATGGAAACAAATAAAATAATGCACCATATGTTAGCAATAAATAAACATCAGTCAAATATTTTTAAATTTTCTACTAATACTGTACGTAGATTTTTTAGTGGCAAATGGGGAATAAGTTTTACTTTCTTTGTATTGTTAGGCATACACCCCAGCATATAGAGGTAGCTGGAATTCCCTCATCCAATAGACACAGCCCCCTTTCATGCAGAACAATAAGATAAAACGTGTAAACCCCATTTGGACTCAAAAGCTGAATGAATTTAGATCACGTGACAGCAGATAGTCCATGCCCCCTTTATGGATATTTATTTTTTAAAATAGCAAAAGTTTGGGGCCAGAGATGTGACTCAGTGTTACAGTTCTTACCTTGCATTTACAAATAAATAAATATAAATAAATAATACCATTTTATGTAAGTGAATATAATTTAAGAAAGCAAATAGATCATTAAGTTCCTCTACTTTAATGAATTTCTATAACTGATTTTAAACTGCTACTCTCCTTAGAGAAGTTGATTTTATGTATTGGAAGTCTTTGTTTCATTTTCCTAATATGTTAATTTATTTCTCTAGAATGATCAGCTGAAGATTGCAGATAGACTGTAAGCACTTATTTGATCATTTTCAATATATAGATCCTTTACTTCCTTTGTTATAATGATTTCTAAGTCTTTTATTTTTTGGATGCTATTGTTGTTTCTCTAATTTCCCTCTCAATGAGTTTGTTGTTTCTGTACAGGAATGCTATTGAATTTTGTGTGCTGATTTTGTATCCAGCTACCTGACTGAGTTTGGTTATGACATCTAGAAGTCTTTTGGTGGAGTTTTTAGGGTCTTTTATGTAGGGTATAATGTCATCTGTGTATAATTATAATTTAGCTTTTTCCTTTCCTATCCTTATTTCTTTTATTTCTCTCTTGTCTAATTTCTCTATCTTGTCTCTGGATAGTGTTTCCAGAACTATCTTGAATAGGAGTGACGATAGTGGATATCCTTGTCTTGTTCCTGATTTTAGAGGGAAAGATTTCAGGTTTTTTCCATTTAGTTGGATGCTGTCTGTCAGTTTGTCATAAATAGGTTTTATCATTTTTGGTGACTAACATTTAAAACTGCTCTTTACCATTGTTTCCTTTCACATAGCACCATAAGGAGAGACAAGCGAGCCCCATTTTGACTCAATAGCTGAATGACTACAAAGGATTGACTTTTTCACTAAAATAAATTTTACCAGTTAGCCTGTCACTGGCAGCCTAATTCATCTTTTAAAATAAATTGATCCTTACCTTTTACTATTTCCCCAAGAAGTAGAAGTCAGGCTGCGTGTGGTCGTGGACACCTGTAATCCCAGTACTAGGGAGGCTGAGCCACAAGGGTCACCATGAGTTCAAGGCCAGCCTGGACTACATAGTGAGACTCTGTTTCAAACCAACCAACCAACCAATCAACAAAAATCAAAAATACAATTTCTTGGATAAGAATTGTATACATTTTAAGAATCTTAATGTTGATTACCTCTATGACATCTGCGAGATAGTGTATAACTTCATCTTTGTCCAGTACTTAACATTTTCTCTTTTTCATTGGAATAAAAAGTGTACACAGAATGAAATGTACACATATTAGTTTTGAGACTTAATGAATTTTGGTAAGTGTGCATATCCTGTAAACACTGGTTCAATTAAGTTACAGAAATAGTCTTCATCTCCAAAAATGTTTATTTGCAAACTGTTTCACTAATCATCACTTTCAATTGGCCAGCACTGTTCTGATTTCTATCACCATGGAATATTTTTTCTGTTTTACTTTGTGTACAGCGAGTCATGTACTTTATCTTTCATTTTTTCATGCTGCAATGCCTTTGAGATTTTTATTACTGTTTCTGTATAACCAAGTTATTCTTGTTTATTGCTGAGAAGTAGTTTATCATATGAAAATATTTTTAAATTATCTAGTTGTTTTGTCGTGGAAATTGGGACTTTTCAAATAGGAGTTAATAAAAAGAAATTTACAATGAACATTTTTCTAAAAGTCTTTCTGTAAGAATATCTTCCAGAAGTGGAACTGATAATTCTATAGTTTTGAATTATGTAAAAATATCCAGAAGTGGAATTGATGATTCTACAGTTTCAAGTTATGGGTGTTTAACTTGAAAATAGGTTGTCAAATTGTTTGACAAAATGGTTAAACTATGTATTTCCACCAGTAATTTCTTATTGTTTCTGGACTCCATATTACAATAACAGTTCAAAACTTAGATATACAATGTTAGATTTTGACATTTAAGAGTGGAATAAATTATATAAATATTCACGATAGAGAAATCTTTGGATATATTTGATTGGACCACAAAAAGCAAACATATGCATTTCAGTGGAAATGTCCTCCTGCCTAATTGCCAAGATGAATATTATTAGGAGGCATCCAAAAACCATCTTGATATTTTTGTAGGTCTTCTCGTAATTTTAAAATTGCCCATTTGTTTTTGTTTTTAGAGCATTTCATACAGTCCTATTCATATTTTTATGCATTATATTTGTCTGTTGTATTCAAATTCATCAAGATGTCTTATGAACATTAGCACTTTATTTTTTATTTTTATTTTTATTTTTTTTTTGCAGCACCAGGGATTGAACTCACAACCACGCGCCTGTCAGACAGGCACTTAAGTCACTGAGCCAAACTCCTGGCCCTGGTTTTTTGAGGCAGGGTCGCACTGTGTAGCTCAGGCCAGCCTTGTGCTCCCGTTGTAGCCCAGGCTGGCCTTGAACTCACAAGGCTCCTCCTACCTCAGCCTCCCGAGTGCTGGGATTAAAGGCGTGCGCCACCACGCCCGGCTTAGCACTTTAAACTCTAAGTATAAAATCAATTGAAAATAAGCTTAAAACAGCATACATTTGTTTTGAATTTTTGTACTGGAAACCTTTTAAAACAATTTTAAAATTTTTAAAAAACTGGAACTTGGTAAAACTGTAAAATCATCATCATCAATTTATTTTTGAATGCATTAGTTGCAATTAAAATATATGCTCTAAAATTTGAAAAATAAGCTGGGCGTGGTGGTGCACATCTTTAATCCCAGCACTCAGGAAGCTGAGGTAGGTGGAGCGTTGTGAGTTTGAGGCCGGCTTGGTCTACAACGTGAGTGCAAGGCTGGCCTGAGCTACACAGTGCAACCCTGCCTCAGAAAGCTAGGGCCTGAGTTTGGCTCAGTGGCTTAAGTGCCTGTCTGGCAGGTGTGAGGTTGTGGGTTCTAACCTTGGTGCCGCAAAAAAAAAAATAATAATAATTAAAAAAGATACATTAATTAAAATAAAATTTGGAAAATATAAGAATGAGAAAATTGTCTTTAATATCCATTCAAAGTGTTGGTGGCTCCCACAATTCCCCATTGCCTTATTGTATACTGGGAAATAGGCAGTGTTTGTTGGCCAAAAAGATGTTCTTGTACTTAACTCTCTTGAGAGATTTCCCTGTGTCAATAACTCGATACATTAATCTGAAATGTATTGAAGATACAATGTACTGAAAATTGTCATGAAATTTTCCAAATGTCCTACACTATTGATATCTTGTTAACCTTTTCAGAAGTATGTAATTGAATGATAGAAACAGTTTTCCTTTCCAGTTTCTTAGTTGTGACAAATATATGAAGAAATAACAGAATCTTTTAAAGGTTACTGATACAGTAGTAGAAAGATAGTGAAGTAGCACAAGCAAAGCACTTCACTTTAAGTGATGATCAGTGGAGATGACTGGAAATGATTTTAGAATATAGTATGAAAAACGTTGGCTCCTTTTTTGATTATTATGATGGCAACTTAGTTTATGTAACTTTTATATTGTTGTAAGAAGTGCCTGGAAATTTTTCATATATTTATCTGAAATAAAACATTAATGTGTTAGACATAGAAACAAAATATTTTTAAAACGATGTGTATAGTGTATAGTCTTTCTAGTTATCAATGTGTATATTATACCACTTTTCTATTTCCAGTACAATCTGCAAATTAGAAACAATAAATATTTTTAAATTATTTGTTAATTATTTTGAGGTCTGGAAACCCTGCATAGAATTTAGGTAATTTTCCTACATTATAATAGGAATAATGTAAGAGTCATTGGTAGTATAATTCTGGAATATTAGCTTTCATCTCTATTATAATGTATTATAGAAGTGTTTGCACAGAAATTCAAATATTAAAACAGTATTTAAAATTTGTTGAAGTTTAGAGCTTAATATTGAATGAAGATGTTTTTCTCCCAAGACATTTATTTCTAATTTATTTACTGACTTCAGCACCTGTCACTAAGAGGATTTTATATGTGGTGGGAAGAGGTCCCAGACAGTTCTACCAGGGACAATTTCAGAGCTGTCCTTCAATTCTCTCTACTCTCATTCATTCTGTCAATTATGATAAATGATCCTTTATATTCCATTTTTTCTTCAGTCATTAAACAAGTGTTTGTGGGTTACTCATGATGTGCCTGTCTTTATTCTACAGGCTTTGGATCTGAACTAGATCCAAGTGTGGAAATGACTCTTGAAGTGTGCCCTGGAGTAGGGTTTCTCTACAATATTTCCTTTAGGTCTAAAGACAAGTAAGCTAAAAAGAGAAGTTCTGTGACTCCTCATTTTCCATATGCTTAGCATGCCGCCATGGGTCAAGAACAAAGTAATTGTTATTTGAAAAATGAAAAGGTAACAAGCCAAGGGACACACAAGGGTTTCAGTTTTATAGTAACTGTAAAACACATCTGCAGAAAGTGTGTGATTAGCATGAATTTCTTCTGCTCCTCCCTAATAACAGTTCCCCATAGCTCCTGATTTCCCTGGGCTCTGAGATTCGCTTTCTGGACCCTTGATCACTTGTATTCTGTAACAGTCATTGTTTGCAAATGCGTAGTTTGTCAACATGTTTCCTTTCTGTAGCAATTCAGAGTTCTCTGATCCATTGCTATTCCATTTATTGATTTGAGGTAATGGTTTTCATACTTATTGTACCTTGAAAACATAGTAGATCTTCCATAAATATTCGTTAGTTTACTCCTTTAAAGGAGCTATGACAACAAAACAAAACAAAACAAAACAAAAGCATCAAGAAAAACACTTGTCTAGCTTAGGTTTCTGGTGAGGCTTCTGAGAGTCAGTTTTTCCAGCATTCTTAACTTCACAGTATGACACATCCAGGAGGTGCATCCTTGAAAACTTTAGGAGTATTTTTTTTAATTATCACAGTGAACCACATTCTAGGCCAGTGCTTGATTGACTGAAAAATTGTTGCTGATTTTTGCTCTGTAAAGTTATTATGAGATTTTCATATTATATCTTAACGTTAGTCGCAGTGCAAAACTGATATATAAACAGGAGATGTTTCACATACAGAATTCAGTTTTCTGAACAAAGAGATGTTGTTTCTGTGTGTGTGTGTGTGTGTGTGTGTGTGTGCGTGTGTGTGTGTGTGTTTGTCTGTGTATGTGTGTGTGTTCATTCCCACGCATGTGTGCACGGGCACTCTGAAACAATGGTAGTGACAAAGATATGGTAAATTTATGTTAGAACACTCAGAAATGTTATATACCAAGAAAGAATATTCTTCATTTTTCATGTGTTTCTATACAGGTTAGTGGAAGTTACAATTTATATAAGTCACATATCAATTATAATTTAAGGATGCAGGTGTTATAACTTATAGTTTTGCTCATAAAATAACAGGTTAACAAAATAAAGGACTAATCATTTTTTAAAAACTTTTTTTGACCACAAGTTCTCTGAATTGGATATTTGTGTGAGCCTGAATTGACATTCAGTATGCAGAGAGAATTTATTTGTATGTCTGACTTAGAGGCAAATATGCACAGCAATAAGGAATTATTTTATCTAAGAGTATTTCAATATGCTATCAACAATTTTCCTCCCCTATAATTACTATAAAAAATCTCAAAAATTGCAAATGAATGAATAAGCTATTAAGATGAAGTAAGCATGGCAACCAGTTTTAATAACCTTAGCTAACAAATTCATTGTGAATAACTGGAAATACTTCATTCAGAACTGTTTTATGGAGTGATTAAATGTGATTTGTATAATTTTCTTTTCAAATAAAAATACATATAAAACATTTTGGAGTGTGAAAGCAGAAAACATCTAGACAAAGCATTTCAGAAAGCAGTATGGGAGACTTAAATATCTATTTTATAGAATTGTATGGAAAGTATGTCTGAAAAAAATTATTCCATTTATTTTTCATCCAGTCATTAAATCTTTCATTCATTCAACAAATATTTTGAGCCATCTTCCTGGCAAGTGTTAGCATGCAAATTCTTTCCTAATTGCCAAAATTGAACTGAGTCCCACTGAAAGATTTAATAAATCAATAAACAGTCTCCATGTAATTAATTCAAAAAGCAAGCAACATATAGCATCATTCAATTGCAAAGAATGATTAATTTTCTAGTTAAATATCATTGTATGTTGCAGACTAATCAATTTCAATAAATACTAATTTTTTGGAAAACTGCAAATGTTGAATAACTTATGAATACTACAGACAGATAGAAAATAGTTCTTTTTTTTCCCAAATCTTTTCAGATCTGTAGCTACATTTTGGCCAGTGGATATAAATGAGCAAATCATTGCCTATATAATAATTTTGTTAAGAAAAGCACTTTTCTAGACTCAGTATTAAATTAAAACAAATATTCTGAGAATATTATTCAGAATAAGCAACAACTTTTATATATGCAGATCAGTACATTTTCCTGTTACTCTATGTGGTGTGGGACACTAAATTATTTTCCTTACACCATCACTTGCTGGTCTTTGTCTACTTCTGTGCAGATGCCACCCAGATGATTCTTTTTTTTTTTTTTTGTCATTACTGGGGATCAAACTCACAACCTTGTTCCTGCCAAGCAGGTGCTTAAACCGCTGAGCCAAATTCCCAACCCTAGTTTTGTGAGGCAGGGTCGCACTATGTAGTTCAGGCTGACCTTGCTCATGTTGTAGCCCAAGCCGGCCTCAAACTCATGACACTCCACCTACCTCAGTCTCCCCAGTGCTGGGATGAAAGGCGTACGCCACCATGCCTGGCTTCATCTAGATGATTCTTTTCACAATTTTGAAGAAATCATAGCGCAGAGATCAAAGAAAAACAAGAGAGGTTATAACGATGTAATTGGTTGGCCCCTTACCAGTTCCTTTTCTCTTTGTAATTTTTATGTGGTCTTTGCAACTGCAGATCAGTGGAGAGAGCCGAGTTTGTTTCTGTTTCTTTAGTATTAGAATCACAAAAATAAAATAATTAACAATTTTAGGTTCTTTGATTATTCAATGCATTGATGTAAGCATTTGCAAAAATATTTAACCCATATGGTAACATCTTGAGGTTATAGATGACCTCGTGGATAGCTGAGAAATAAAAGCACCAGTTGAAACTGTACACGTATTATGACTTTATTCCCCAATTTCCAGGTAAAGGAAATGAATGTTAAATGCATTAAATATCAGTTATATGTGGGTGATACAATGAAAGTTAGATCTGAAATTAAGACCCAGAAAATGGGCCACACCTAAAGACAATGATAGATTCTGTCATACCTAACCCAAAAGCACATTGAAGGTGACCTATTAAGAGAATGTGAAATTTAAAGCACTGAATCACATATACATGTGAATGTTTAGTAAAAAGAAACCACAAAAGTGTAAATTTTAAAGTGCTTACAATTACTGCCAACATCACAATAACAGAGAAAAGAAAAACAGGAAAACAATTAATGACCAAACATACATCCCTGGATGCTTTGAAGTTTGACAAATATTTTATAATATCTGTAGACGGGAAAGGAAAACATCAGTCTATTCTTTGGCATGAGATGTTTCTCTTGTTACTTGCGATTGTGACATGTCAAAAATGCTACCTCATCATGACTTGACTTATTGTAATTTTGCCGTAGATTTGTGCCCCATTGACAGACTGACTTGATGAATGCTATTTTCCATGCTTCCCATCTAATTCACAATTTTGTCCATTATAGGAGAAAGCTTCTTTTTTGAATAAGCCTTGAGGAGAACCAAATTCTCCATTTATAGTTTTGCACATATGATGATTTAAACAATTTCTCCATAAAAGTTTCTCCTTTAAATACTGGATTTTCTTCCAGGACCATACGCTTCCCAAACTCCTGCACTGTCAGTGGATATGCAGCATGCGTCACGACCTCTGCTCATGCGTCCTCCTGCAGTGATACTGGGTGAGTCGGGACAGTGAGCAGTTTCCTTGGAGGGGAGAGGCAATTGCTTATGCATGCACAGACAGAACTGCAAACTATTTCCCACATAGTCTCCTACACCTTGAATATACCTTAATATGTTTTGGAAATCCTTATTTGCACATATTGTCCCAGCATAATTATAATAATGCCCAGTGCAGTGATCAAATACCTTAATGTGTACAATACTTGTCCAAATTCTCCAAACTGGACAAATACTCACCTTAACTAAATGCAGACTGAACCAGCCTCAGTAAAACGCTATTTGGAGAGAAAATTCTTTAAACCATAATAAATATTCAATAATAAACTGCTGTTTATGTTGACTGCTAATGGTCTCTTGCCTTAAAAATGTTAGATGTCTATGAAAATATTGAAGGATAATGATGAATTACCCAATTTTCTTTAGCTAAAATTTAATGGAAGATCAAAAACAGATAGTTTCATAAATATTAAAAGGAAAACCTCATCGAAGTAAAAAAAAATCTCTATATATCTATATCATCTATCTATCTATCTATCTATCTATCTGTCTATAGGACACATCTTCATTATTGCATCGCAAACTTTGCAAAGTACCTCCCATCAGAAAAATAAAAAAACACAGAAGACCCACATATGATAGGACATAACTCATCACTCTGCCTGCCTCCTCCACAGTTGACAGATACCCAGTGAATTAAAAAAAAAAAATGACAGTATTTATTCTAAGTTGAACAGAGGTAAACTGAGGGGTGAAAGAAAAGAGGAAATACTCCAGTACAATACTCTTAGAGTACATTTCCATAACCAATATTGTCATCACCCAAGAGAAAGAAGTGCTAGGCCTCTCAGTCTTCCAGGTCTTTCTATTAACTTTTAGAAATAATTTATAATCCAAATACAGTTCAGCATGGGAGAAACATGAAATCCTGAGGAGGAAGAATGAATACTTTTCGTAATTTTAAAAAATTAGTAGGGATCCTGCCATTTGCAAACTGCACAGGAAGGAAACAAGAAATCAACAAGAAGCAAGCTGCCCCTGTGAACCGCTGCAGTCAGGGGGCAGTCAGACCCCAGCCCCTTTCAGCGCGTGGGCTGGGAAACAAGAAGAGCCCCCTCCCCATCCCCCACCTCCCATAAGCAACCTGCTGATTCGGAGAAATGCAGGCTGTGATGAGAGCTATAGAGGTGAAATGCAATTTGATGCTTGTATTTACTGTTTCACTGACTTTGCAGGTCTGGGGCTGGTGGTCTGATCATCTGTTCAGAGGATCACGGTATGCAGTGTAACATCTGTGAGGGGTCTCCTTCTGAAAGTGGTAGCCATTGTTAACTTCCTATTTTCTTATTACGAGGTCCTGTATCATTTTCAGTGTTTTGTTGGGTTAGACTTTATTGTTTTGTTTTGTTTGATTTTGTTATATCTGATGGCATGGGCAGATATTTCAAAGATAGCAATATATATTATGGTAACCATTTTTTTTTAAGCACCAAGGATCAAACTCACAACCTCACACCTGCCAGACTGGCGCTTAAGCCACTGAGCTAAACTCCTGGCCCTAGTTTTTTGAGACAGAGTCGCACTATGTAGCTCAGGCAGGCCTTGCGCTCACGTTGTAGCCCAAGCTGGCCTTGAACTCACAATGCTCCTCCTACCTCAGCCTCTCAAGTACTGGGATTAAAGGCATGTGCCACCATGCCTGGCTTGGTATCCATTTTGGTTTTACTGTTGTCTTGTTTTGAAGTCCTTTATTGCATTCATTGTTTTGTCTTTATTGGTTCTACTCTGTTCTGTTTTGTTTGATTTTTACTATGTCTGAAGTTATCTACAGCTGTTTTGAAGATAGCAAGAGGCATTATGGTAAAAAAAAAATTAGTAGGGATCCTATCTTCTATAAAGGTTTCAAGCTACTGAACTCAGCAATCAAGCTATCTTCTCTTCATTGTAATAATATAGATAAAAAATGAGAAGAAAAAGATCTTGAAGTCAATCATAGCTTTTAATCTAACTAAAAAGTCATGCTGAGTGGATAACATGTTAGAGAAGAAGTATATCAATAATATATTATACATGGCATCTGAAAGCATCAATGATGCTTGAAATAAAAATTTGTATCGCAGTGAATGTGTCATTTTACTATCATTACCAAAGCAAAAACAGAAGAGAAATAGCTTGCAGAAGAGAGGTGAGTTTGAATTTTATTAAAATGGAGGTACAGTTTAAAAAGTGCTCACAGGAAAAGTAGTATTCAAAATTGTTATTCTCTTTATAAACTATTTTTAGTTGTTGCTTTCCTTGATAAGTAACTTATTCTTTCAAAATGTTATGCATATAGTACAACCAACAGATTTATAAATCACAGGCATTATTGACCTTCAGTGATAGATGAGGTTTTTTTTAAAAAAAAAATACAATTAAAGTTATTTCTTTTGTCCTATCATTAAATACATATGTCAGTAAAATGTTAAAATATTACTCAATTTGTTCATTATTGTGACTAGGTAAAGGTAGTATGTGTGTATATTTTCTTTCCTTTAAAGTTTTTTTGTTATGAAACTTTTAGTTTTCTTGAAAATTTAGATAAGTTTTTCTATTCTTTCTACCAACTTACAAAATTCTCAATAAAATTTTTCCAGTAACTTGTCTGACACTGTATCAGATTCTGTTTATTACTGCCTTTGTCTCCTCATGTTCTTAACCTTCTGCTAACACTGGCTGCTGTTAAAGCTCCGACAATGTTACTGCACTGAAGGGACACTTCATTTCTCTCCCGGGTAGATCTGCATTTTTCCTAATTTTGTTGGTCACTTATGTTACCATTCTGAGGAAGCTACTAGTATAAATTTATTTAAAACTATATTTTTAATAAATATACTCTACCTACTCTGACAGGTCAAAATGATAGTGAAACGAACATGATTAAAAGCACACCCATTTCCTCCCAGTGTTTTGTGAAATAAAGAGATTTTCAGTGAATGGATGTGGTTAGCTAACTTTCAGGAAAATGGAAATTAAAATGCCTTATAGTTGGTTATTTTTGAAAAGTGGTTGCATAGATTAATAGTAATATAATATATATTACACTAAAAAGTAAATGTAAGTGTATTTCTACAGAACGAGAATGAACTGTACCATAAAATTAAACTCCAAGAGAAAATCCTTCAATAATGACTGAAAAAGAGACTATTTCTCTCTCAATCAAGAAATCCATCTTAGCACTCAAATAGATGACATAGGAAAATTAAACTAATTAAAGTAATATTTCATTGCATTGCTCTGATTTTATATATTTCTATTGGAATTTAGCCTAAAGACAAAAGGAATGAAAATAAATCTTGAACTATTGAGACTACTTCCTTGAATGCCCAGGTTTGAGACTGGTACTATTGATATTGAAACTACAAAAGAAATTTGTGCATAATATAGCTAAAACAAATAAATATTTTGATATTTGTGATGAAGGTTCTTAATTAGGAGAAGGCTGTGCTCTTAAGAAGCAGGTGGCATTCCATGAAGACATCAGTGCGGATATAGGACTTTTAGAGCTGCATGCTGTATTTTTCAGCTCCATCCACTGAAAGATCCTAGAGACAATAAACAGCAGTAGTAATCACATAAACACACCTTGTTAGATTGTTCTCCCAAAACCTGTTCCCACTAACATGAGCCACTCATCATGGAGAAATATCTGGTTTCAAAGATCCTATGAATGATTAAATGACCCAAAGATGAACTGCCTTGCTGGCAAATTAGGTACTTGAGGGTTGGGAGATGCAGGTGATAACAGTGAAGACGTGGATTTGATTTTATGGGCTCCCGCATAAAACATCTAATCTGAGCATCAAAAAGAATAAAGGTGTAATGAATTATAGCGCATGAAATAACAAAGAAACTGTAGCTCCTGCATGCCACTTCAAATTACAGATTGGTGCTAAGTGAAAGACAACTAATGTATGAAGAAGGAGTGATAGGTTTAGATTAAGTCTCATGTTGTAAAGACCATTTCACTAAGGGATTCAGGCAAAGCTCATTAGTTGACAGGAAATATAGCACCCAGTTCTTTAATAATTACAAAAGAAAAGAGAAATTTACCAAAGAGAAATTTGGAAAACTCATTTTAAGTAAGTCATCCAGCTTAGCATCACAGTGTATGAGCTGTCTCATAACATGAGGCGTTGTGAAGTATTACATCCAGGGCTATGGCCTGGGTGTTGATTATAGTTTTGGTCCCTGGGGTGGCACTGTTGGGAGGTGGTAAAACTCGTGGAAAGTGGTGGCTGGGAAGAAGTCCTTATGATATCGCGGGCGGAGGTAGTTTTCCTTTGAGATGTTAGTAGTTCTGTGCCCTCCTTGAGTTCTCTCCAGAAGGTTAAACAAGGAAGAAGCTTGGCTCCTCTCATTCTTTCCCTCTGCTCCTGGTGTACGATGAGAGCACTTGCTTACTGCCTCATGCAAACGTGCCAGGTACCTCTATGCCACTTGGTGCTTCACCCAACAGGCAAACCTCGCCATGGGACTCCAGCTCGGCTCTTTAGACGCCGACTTTCCAAATCTGCCAGCTAAATACTCCCCTTCATCATAAGTAGCCTGTGCCAGGTGTTTCATTGTAGTGACAGAAAGCCACTTTGCAACCAACAGTGTTACTCGTGTAGGGCATGCCAAAAGTTCTTAACCTAATTCAACTTATGTGGTAAGAGTCCAGATTGTGGAATATTCTAAGAGAATGATTGCCAAATATCAAAGTAATGTACAATGAGGTGGATCGATCTATTCTTGATCAAAGGATAATAATGTGTGATTCCACTTGGATTCTAGACAACAAAATTGCTAAACAGAAGAAGTTTGGAAGGTAAATGAAGAGATTTATGAGTCTATTTTAAGATAATATCTAAAACATTCAATGGTATGCAAAATTGTTCAAATTTTTTTTAGTGTGATATTCTGTTTATGTTATTATGAATGTCTCATTTTAGGAGTTTCATAATAAAACATTTGCAAATGAAGTTTTATGATATTTACTTCATTAAAAAAATTTGAACTGAAAAACAGTGTGTGTATGTTTGTGTGTTTGTGTGTATGTGTGTGTCTCTTGTGTCCAGTGTAGCAAATGATATTTTTCAGCAAAGTTATGTTTCAAATAAGGGATCACTAGAGATATTTCACTGTTCATTTCATTTTTCTTTCTATACTATATGATAACAGTATTGGATGATACTATCTGGTAATATTATTTCTTAAGAATTTATTAATAAATTCAAAGCAATAAGATTTAGCTTTGCTGATTTTTCTGTACTGTATGCTTGTTTTTTATATTTACTTGAGTTCTTCTTGTTAATATTACCCTTTTTCTATGTTCTTCAGCAAAAATACAGTGGATTTTATTTTAGTAGTTTCTCAAACTGAAAGCCTATATCTTTATTCCAACATTTCCTTTTCTGCAATATATGTATATTTAAAAGTAAAAACTTGTGTCCATTACTACTTACTCCTTCCCAAATATTTGGTTATATTTCATTGTCATTCCATTCAGACTACTTCTAATGATCTTTTAACTTTCCTTCTTCTGTAGGGGATGGATTTTTAGAAACACTTTCTTTAATTTTTAAATATTTTGGAATAATAAGCATATATTCTAATTTGATAACTCATTCACTTGGAAAAAGTACAGTTGCATAGGTGTCTAAGTTAATATACTCTGTTACATATTGGCAATGTGTCTTTTAGTGTTAGAATAGCTAACTTTGCTTAACAGTTTGTTACTTTTCTTCAGACTTGTCACATTTTACTTCATGAATTTGTAAGTTATATTATTAAAAGCATGCACACTTAGGTTGCTATGCTTTCCTGAACATCTCACCTTCTTATGAGCTATTGTTTTCTTTTCTTTTTTTTTTTGCGGCACCAGGGATCGAACTCACAACCTCGCGCCTGCCAGACAGGCCCTTAAGCCACTGAGCCAAACTCCCGGCCCTAGTTTTTGAGGCAGGGTCGCACTATGTAGCTCAGGTCGGCCTTGTGCTCGCGTTGTAGCCCAAGCGGGCCTCGAACTCACAACGCTCCGCCTACCTCAGCCTCCCGAGTGCTGGGATTAAAGGCGTGCGCCACCACGCCCAGCGAGCTATTGTTTTCTATAACTCCTTTTCTCTAAATCTCTTTAGCCTGGTAGAAATATAATCTAGCCAATCTTTGCTATTGTTGGTGGTGTATCTTTATGTTCCATAATTTCATTGTCAGACTGTAAATTTAAATTGGGAATTTAAGATACATTTTGGAGAATATATAATTGGGCTTTTAAAATTTTAATTAACCATCTTTTCCTTTTTAATTGGACTCTTCAGAAGATGCCTCACAGGTCTAGAAAGTTCATTTGGTTCTTTTGTAAGTTTGGCTGCTGAAATGACCATTTTCCCATCCATTTTATTTGTCTTTCTCATTTGATTGAATATATTAAAATAATTGCTTCACAGTCCACATTCTCTAGCAGTAACAGGACGCATGATAAAAATATAGTGAATGTTTAATTAAAAAAATTATTACAGTAAAAGATACACTGCCATTAATCCCTCTCATAATATTTCCCCCCACTTCAGACACATTTGTCCTACTGATCTTGACATTTTCTGAAGCTTTTCTGGACGTCTGGAAGTCCTCTTTCCTGAGTCTTTATTTGGGCATCATGGCTGCTTTGTTGTCCTAATTAGATTAAAGACTTCAACTTCTATGGTTATTTTGACAATGGGGAAGAGTCAAAAGTTGCACAGTGTTAGATCTGGTGAATAAGGCAGATGAGGGCACACAGTCAGGTATTTACGAGTCTGCCTTTCTGTTGGGTAGCACTTGGCAGCACCATTAACATATTTTTTTCTTTTATCATCCCTAGTAAACAGGATGTTTTGTTCATTTTTAAATCAGCACTGGAGATTGAATCTAAGTCATGGCACATGATATGAAAGTCTTCCACCACTAAATGACATACAGAGTCCCTATGATTTGGTATCTTTCCTCAGTTCTGAATGACTGCAGAAGATTTTCTCCTATCTTCTTTTGGGTTACCACTTTAGGTCTTCAGTCTTCCCTTCCCATGAATGTCAAAACATGTACACTGAGGCAGAAACAGCCACAGCATTGTGATGGGCTGTGCAAGCTTTCCCTTAGCATTGTGAGACTGTGGAGTATTTCATGCTCCATTTTAAAATCTTCCCATGCCTCCCCTAGAATCTCACTTTTACGCTCCTTGAAAGAAATTGTCCATTGGTCTAGGTTTTGTTTGGCTTCCAATATATGATGCCACCCTAGGTGAACATTAGATCTGTTGACTTTTATCTTACCTGTTAGAGGCTTGCTTCATGGCTGAGCTGGATGCCCAAATGGACTCAGGCTCTAAGAGATGAAAACCTTCAGTGATCCTTAGAGAGCTTCTCTTATCTTTCAGTGTCAGTCTATCATATTCTTCTTGCTTCCAGAGGTCTCTGATATTTACAAAATATGAATTTAGTAAAGTATCTGCTTTTTTACACTATCATAATTAGACTTCTGCTACTACATTACTCAGAAATGAAAATTTTTCCTCTTTCTGGAATATGATAATAAAAATGCAGTGTAATCACATATATGATTTACAAGGTATAAAATTAGCATTATACTATGATTTTGAGCTATATGTCAATCTCCTTTTTAAAATAAGTAATACAAATTTTACACTTTATGCTAAATCATAATTTGAATTACTTGAAAGTTTCAATTTCAAGAAGTATCAATTGCTATAAATTCATAGTGCTATAGTATGCTTTTAATGTGTGAGGTACAATTTTTTGATAATTTTGGGTTATAAAAGTGTGAATTAGTTTCTGGGTATTGAAAATTTTAAGAAGGCATGAAAATTAAAGAAAAACATGTAGGTCACTGAGAATGTGTTAGAATTAATGCATTGTGTGTATGCTGAAGGAAAACTTTAGACTAAGAGTGGAATAAATATGTGAGAGTAAACTATATTTGAGGTTCATTTCAATCTCATTTTCAATTGCTGTTTCATATCAGGTGCAAACTTTCACCTTCAAGTCATACAGACTGATGGGTCCATGAAGTAGTGTGTATGTTTTGTGGTTAGAAGGAGAGAGGTGAGATAAATGCTTGTCTACTAATTGTCTGTCTTCCCTTTCTAGCAATATGTGTATGGAGAAAAGGTGCGAACTCAGGAAAGGTGAGCAGTATTGATTATATGAGTCTTGTTAAAAGACAATCATTGGAGTATGACTGGTTCTTGCTGAGGCGAGAATTACAGTTT
Organism: Dasyprocta punctata; assembly: GCA_004363535.1. NCBI lineage: Eukaryota > Metazoa > Chordata > Mammalia > Rodentia > Dasyproctidae > Dasyprocta > Dasyprocta punctata. The sequence goes on from RJWM01005981.1 coordinate 40,604, forward strand.
CCCATTTCTTCTATGTAGTATTGACCATTTGAAATGGCAAATGATTGTTCCTCAGAAAAGTCGCACAAGTTAAGGATGGATGCCTGAAAAAACTGGAGAAGGAAAATCTACCAGCGGCCATTGGAATAAATAATTGACCGAAATATAAACAGGATCTGAAGATATGAGAGTTTTTGAATTCTGAAGTCTGCTGCAGCTCGTTAATAAGCTACTGCAATAACTGCAAGGAGTAGTGCTCCCTACAGGCCAGATACTCCACTAAGTATGGCAAGTGAATAAATCAGTATAATTGTTATTACACAGTAAGAGAGATACAATTATAACTCTCCATTTTACAGATGAAGGAAGTGAGACACAGTGAGGTTAAATAAGTTGTTCAAGATGACACAGGAGTGAACTGGTAAATCTGATTACAGAATTTGCAGTCTTTGAAGCCTCTCTCATGATAGACCTTTAGATTAAGGGCAGAGTCTGGGTTTGTATTTAGTGTAAAAGAGCAAAGTGCTTCATTTGTGCTGAGAACCAGCCCCAGAGGCTGATCGCACACCTGACAGAGGTGATGAGGCCCCTCAGGCGTTGAGGGCTGGGGTTGTAGGTGACAGTGGAGGGACTGGAGGGACAAGGACACTTATATTATGGCAGGGCATTCTGAAATCCAGGCTTTAGACAAGGGCAAAATAGGAGAAAAAACAGTACCGCTATGTAGTGGTTTAAAAATATAGGTGACTTTATTTGCTGGAATTTTTATACCTTCACAATGGGTCAAGGAAACATTAAAATTTTTTAAAGGAAATTTTTAAAAAAATTTTTTAAAAGAAAGAAATGTTATTAGGTCAGAAGTGTAAGTGCTTTTTTCTCCCAAAGGATCAAAACATTAGTTGGGCACCCATCTAAGATTCATGAGTAGCATTGGAAGAAAGACTCCAGACCTCATTACATCTTTCTGTGTTGCCAAACCTAACATAACTCAGAATAATTTGCCAGAACCACAGAGCTTTTCCACAGAGGATGCGAAGTGACTGATTCCAATTTTGGGATCTCAAGGGATCTCTGAGGCCATCTAAGAATGGCAACTGGAAAAAAGGTAAACAGACATGAGTATAATTCTCTTTAAAGATCTAATGTTTGAAGAAGGTCCCAGTTTAGTAAAGTGGAAAAGTACAGTTGAAAGTATCAACTGATAGTGTTGTTTGCAGTGTTGTGTGGTATGCTGTGTATAAAATTTGGAGACTCTCATTCCATAAATATTAATCTTCCTGATTGCCTTTGAAATTATTCAAACAACTTTAACTTCCCAACATCTCTGATATTAATTATGTTCTGACTTTACAGCATCTTTAGAAAATCTCATGAAGGTAAAAAGTGAGAAAAAGGAAGTATTTTAGATTTTACTTTGCTGGTGGTGCTGGCCAAGTTGTTCTAACTTCAGGGTCCAGTGACCAATCTGGATCAGGCAGGTGATTCGATCAGGAATGGAGGATGCTGTGGATATGGCTTAGCCTAATGCAGGCAAACCAATGGCATGGGTGTTATTTTACTTTTAAGACCATAGATGCTAATGTATGATTTGTTTCTTCTAAACTAGATGTGCAGTATTCAGGTTTAAGTGCATTGTTGGCACTCTGTGATAAATAAGTGGGCTTCAGGGTGCTGTTTGGGCACTCGTCTCTAAAAGGTTCACCGTCTCTGGTTCAGGCTTTGTTCCCCCATAAGTGGAGATATGGAACATTCTAGCACCACACTGTGTGCCAGTCACGGATGATAGAGGTTTCTTGTCCCATGATTCGGAGCTGAGTCATGAGACTGGAGAAGAACGAACTTGGTGTAGATTAGCAGGGGATAGGAGCTGAGAAAAAAATGACATTTTAGAAGGTGACATTGTGTGTGTTATGCTTAAAAGATAAATAAACTGAATGAAAACACTGATGAAGAAACAACTCAACATTCTAAATTTAAAGGTATCTTTTTTTAGGTCTCTTCTTACTGGTTTCTTCCAGTTTTTAACAATGTTGATAGGACAAAAATACACTTTCTTATATTGACTCGTGAAAATTTACTTTTATGAGTGAATTTTAAAATGTACATGCTGTTCTTGATAATTTTTAAAATCGCATTAAATTCTGATGAATTCTTAGCATATAGTCTTGGACTGAGGATGATGAAATGACCATAATGGCTGAATGTGTTCTTCAAGCCATTTGATTTAAGTGTTTCTTATCTGAATATACAACTTATTTCATTTCTATGCTTCTGTGTGGTAATTAAATGACGGCAGATTTTTGAAATCAACAGAACTGAAAATTGGAAAAGAAGGTGAAGTTGACATTAAACCCTAGGAGAAATAGAAAAGCTGACTCAATACAATTAAAATGGAGATGCTGATTTGACAATAGGGGGAAATATTGATGCTAAAGAAAAATATCAAGAACCAAGTTAGAGCTTTCCTGGGCACATAGCTTACTATTTTCCCTTTCTCTGTCCTGCGTAACCAGTGTGGAAAGGAACAAAGAATGTTAAATTAACAAGAGCTCTTTCTTTGTATGCACCATCAGGGGTTCTGTGCCTCCTGAGTCTTATTTTCTACCAGTAGCCATACAAATACACTTATGAAACACTAAAAGACAGAAAGCATCATCCAAAAATGTTTTAGGGCTGTAGATAGATGGATAAGAAGGCAAGTGTCCACAGCCCAGCAAGGCAGGCAAATGCACGTGTAAAGGCGTTCTTACCCATGGTTAGTGCTGTGATTTCTGTGTAGACAAAGTGATATAACAAGTGAAGGAGCAGTGATTTGCATACTATGGATACTGAAAACGAACTCAGATACTGTTTGTGGAAGAGGCCAAACGATGGAGGCCGGGACATTCACCCTTTGCCAGCCCTGCAACTCATTCTTTCCACTAGTGATCAGAATGGGTTGTTCTCTCATCAGTTCACATATTCCGATTCTACACTTGGTTTGTCTAAAGATAGGAATTAGTAGGCAATATTATTGGAAACCCTATTGTTTCCAGATCACAAGACTAAAGGGAATCCAGTGATTTTAGCTGGATGTTACGGCAGCTAAGCATAAAAGATTTCCTTGGTTATTCTATTTTTAATATTTTAATATTTATTACAATGTATATCTACTGGGAAAATATAAATAGACTATGCTATATTAAAATTCCTTATACCAGCCAGGTGTGATGGCACACACCTGTAATCCCAGCACTTGGGAAGCTGAGGCAGGAAGTTTGTTGAGATTTCAAGACCAACCTGAGCTACAAGGTGAGCTCAAGGCCAGCCTGAACTGCGTAATGAGACCCTGTCTCAAAAAAAATAAAGATAAATAAATAAATAAATAAATAAAACTCCATATACCCACTGTGTTAGTTACCTTCTTGTTACTGAGGCACAATATCTGACACTACAGCTTAGAGCAGGAGAGTCTTATGTTGGCTGACAGTGTTTAGAAGATTCAGCCTTTGTTGGCTCACTCCAGTGAAGGAAGGGTGTGGCAGAAAGGTCTGGAGTAGGAAAGCTGCTCACATCATGGTGGTCAAGAAACAGGGAGGAAGGCAGGGGATGGAGAGGGAGATATTTTTTTCCAAGTCATGCTCCCAGCGATCTGCTTTTCTGACCAGACACCACCTCCTAATAGCACCTTCAACTTTGAACCCTTTGGTGGATCAGTCCCTGGTAAGGGTAGCACCGCAATGACCCAATCACCTTCCAGGAACCCATCCTCTGAACAGTTTTGGGAACATTCTACATCTTCCATAACACCAGGCATCTTGTTTAAATGAGAAAATGTTACTGTGACCATCGAAGGGCTCTGTATACCTTGCTTGATTTTATTCACATCTGTCATTTTAGAGGTGATGATTAAATTGAATGTAGATATTATCATGCCATTATATACCTTACTAATAATATATCTTGGGGTGCTGGTGAATTTAAGCTTTATATTTTTGGTAATGTTATTTCCCCTGTGTCTTGCTGTTTTTAATCAATGTATTATACAAGGCCCACTCAAGTTGATAAATGTAACTCTATTTCATTAGCTTCCAGTATTGAGTAGCATTCCTTAAGGTGAATTTGCCATATTTTTTGTCCATTTACCTGCTGATCTCAAGTATTTCTTCTATTTTTAGTAAAATAGTGTGATAGGCAGAAATTAAAAACAGACTTCTAGACACTCAACTCTTGTTGTCTGTATCATTTGTGATTGCCTACCTGTGACTGTGGCTAGGATGCTGGAGACGATTGCTTTTTCTATCATGATTAGGTTACATTAGTGGCCATAGTTAAAGGGATTTGGAAATATACTTAAGGTTGTAAATCAGTTGACTTTGAGATTGTGCTTTGAAATGTACTTAAGTTTGTAAATCAGTTGATTTAGACCTAAACAGGCGACTCCTTGAAAGAGACTGCATCCTTTCTAAAAGAAGATATTTCACACATTTAATACATACCCTTGATAGTGTTCAGTAAGCAAATATTCATGTTCTGATGTACCTATGGCAATTTCTAGTGGCTGAAGACTTCAGGTGTAGTCACAAGTTACTGAATTCTGCCAATAACCTAAAGGAAAATAGAAGAGGATTCCTGGCCTCGTAAGTGACCTCAGGCATGGTGTTCCCTTGGTTTTCAACCTTTTGAGACCCTGAGCAGAGAGGACCCAGCCAACCTGAACCTTGACTCTTGGTTCTTGCAAATTGCTAGACCATTGGGGTGCATTTCAGTCATTGTGATGTAGTAATTTGGTGCACACTGGTAGCAAACCAAGTCAAGAGCCCTAAAATTGTGCTATATATTTCATAGTGCGCTTGCATTAGAGTTTCTTTGGGACAGATTACCATGACCTAATTTTCTGGTTTGTGTGGTACTCTTATGTTTAACAGATATTACTAAATGACTGTCATGGTGAATAACCCTTTTAATATCACTATCGACTCTGTATGAAATAGCATCTGATTTATCCGTTGAAGAACTAATTACCAAACCATCAACCAGGCAGCTATGTCTTCTTTCTAGTACCTCATTTTACTAGAAAATCCCTTTGCTCAAACACTCTCAGAGTATAACTGAATATGAAATTTTACTTATGATTTCACAGTAGATTTCCCTCTCACATGACATAGGGTAGTAACTACACTCAGGCAAAAATATTACTAAAACATTAATTAAAATGTTAATTTTATTATATAACTTCTGCCATTGTGATTTCTTTTTTCAATTTTTTTTCCTTGAGAGTGAATGAACTCATTGGCTCATTTAATGCGTATAATTAAAACCAGAAAAATTTCCATTTCCAGTTGCCCTTCAAATTTATGGGTAAGGCCAAAACAATCAAAGATCATTTATACACATTGTAGGCAGGCACAAAAGAAAGGTCACTAAATTTTCCTCTACAGATCTATATTTATACATGTTGCTAGGCAATGACAGAAAATCACAGGCTTTCCCTAAAGCTCTACATCACCTTTTTCTGACTTTCATTTTTAAGAAAACAAATACAAGTGCAGTATATACAATGATATAATTTTACATAATCATTTTTGAAACGTTATTAAACATTAACACCTGTCTTACACAACTGAAAACCAACCTGTTTGCAAATGCGAAGTGTTTTTTTTTGTGTGTGAAACAATTTTAGACCTTTTGTTCAATGTTATTATATTTAAATCACGACAGTTTTCCTTTAAGAACCCAACATGTTGTTCAATAGTCTCTTTGCATTTGCAAGTTTAATATTTGGGGCTGCATTTTCCATGAGCAATGCTGATTGTCTATTTTCTTGCAGAATTTGCTGAGGCACTCATATGAGAGCGAGTTTAGCCAATGACCCAGCATCCCCAGGACATGCGTCTTATTTTGCTCTCCCTAGGTTGTCTTCCAAAGCAGGAAAAAAGGAAGCTCATTTCTTTGTTACAACTCTACCTCCCTTGCTACCTCCTTGAGTCTTAATTCCAGTGGTGGAGAAAGGGATGAAGAAGTCATGAGGTTTGGTTTAAAACAACAGCCTGAGGTGTGACCCAATTTTGAAACCCTGGGCTTTCTGAAGGTATTCAAGAACCATCCTTCTTGGATGTCAAGTATTACTTTTTAACATTGCATCTTGTTGTTCTCTCTGGAGGCAAGGAGTGCCTTTGGTTGGACTTTATTTTGGTTTTTAATTGAAGGCTGCAAACATACAGCAAACTTTCCATCATTCTATGAGGAATATAAATTGTTAGCAAGGAACAGCCAATGAAATTCCTTTTCCTAGACTATATACAATATATGGTTCTGTACACTCACATACATACAGGCACACCCACTTAAGAATAGACACTTCTTTACATTTTTTAAATTCTCTCAGAACATACATTCTGACCAAACTCTCCTTAAAGTCTTAGTTTTAGGCTTTTTCCAATCCTTCTGTCTCTGCCTGTGCTGGGGTCTCCTGCTGTGTGCTGCTTTTGCTCCTGCCTCCTCCCTTCCCCCAACACAGTCACATCATCGGAGCCGCACACTGATTGCCACCTCCAGCATTGTATATTTCAACTTGCAAAACCCTCACCTGCCCATTCTCTGTGATAGGGCCAGAAAGTCACATGATGTCCGGAATACAGTAAGGATTTGGTGACTCTGTACTGAAGTTGATTTTCTCTTTTTCTTTTTTCTTTTTCTTTTCTTTTCTTTTTTTTTTTTTTTTTTTTTTTTTTTTTTGTTTCTGGGGATCTAACTCACAACCTTACACCTGCCAGGCAGGCGCTTTGGCCACTGAGCTAATCCTCTACCCTGTTTTTTGCGACAGGGTCTCACTATGCAGTTCAGGCCGGTCTTGAACTCACTTTGTAGCCCAGGCTGGTCTCAACTCCCAATGATCCTCCTGCCTCAGCCTCCTGGTTGTTGGGATTAAAAGTATGTGCCACCATGCCCAGCTTGTACCGAAGTATTTATAGTGTTTGTTAAAAGTGTGGATTCAGGAGCCATTCTGCTTGGGTAAGAGTCCAGGTTCTGATACTTATAAATTATGTGGCTCTGGAGACCTCTAGGTTGACTTCCAGATTATAAGTGCTGTTCTACTGTAGCAGGCATTGTTTGTGCAGAGTGCAAGGCAAATGGTCCACCCCAGAGGCCTTATTGCTGACCATCTTGGGTGAGTTATTCAATTTCCACAAATCTAGAATTTGTTCTCTTTAAGGATAACTACCATTCATACTTCAAAGAGCCACATAGGATCAAAGATTTAATATACCTCAAGTACTTAGAAATCTGCTTGTCTAATTATTCAAAACAAATATTTCGTTATTTTTATTAAGTGAGATGTGAAAGGGGCATAACTGTTGCCAACCATTTGGTTTAACGAAGCAAGCACTTTTTCTTTTCTTACTGGGTAATCAGCTCTGAGTGACCAAACATCAAGTTTTTATCTTTGCAATTACCGCAAAAGAAAAAAGAAAGAAAGACAATATTAAAATGCATAGATTCATTTGCACATCTTCTAAAAAATGCCACAGGATGGGAATTTGTAATACAAAAATGCGTACATTTTTAAAGTAAGCCAGGAGAAGCCCATCGCTCTTAGGAATTCTGGGGTGGTCACATGGCTTTCACTGTTTTCAGTGCACTCCTGGCTGCCCGTTCCTGTTCCTCAAATCCTTATCAACACTTGGTTTGATTTTTGCCAAACTATAAGTGGGAAAAATGTCATTATTTCTGCACTAATTTTTAATTAATCCTATAACAAATTACTGTAAAGGTAGTGGCTTATAGTAAGCCCTGATTTTCTCACAGTTCTTTAGGTCAGCGGTCTGAGTGCAGCGTGACTGCTGGATTTTGTTTTCGGTCTCCCGGGTTTTCATAAGTGTGTGACTTGGGGATGCTTTGGGGTGGATCCTCAGTCAGGATTGCTCAGGTCATTGGATAATTCAAGTCTTTCTTTTTCTTATTGGCTGATAGTCAGCAACAGGCTGCTCCTAGAGGCCCTCTGCAAACTTTCTGGGTTTTTCTATTTAGTTCTACTCTGGCGATGGTGGGTCAGGTCCTTCTCACACTTTGAATCGCTCAATCTTCTTATACCTTATCTCTGATATTCCAGCTGGAGGAAGTACTGTGCTTTGAGGGCTGTTTAATTAGATTTGGCCCATCTAGATAATCCAGACTACTTTCTCTATTTTGAGGCCCTAAATCTTAATCATGTCTACAAAATCCATTTAGCCATTTAAGGTGACATCATCCTAGTTTCTAGGTATCAGTACCTGGGCATTTTAGGGGGCCTATTCTACCTAATAAGGATCTTTCAACTTAAATATTCTGGTTGCTTTTGAATGTGAGTAACTTTTCTATATTAACTAATCATATTGATTTCTTTTGCTTTGAATTTCATTTTCATATACCTTTCCTAATTTCCTATTGGATCATTTGTCTTATTGATTCATTGTAGTTTATTGTATTGGGGCTATTAAATAATATCAGCACTAATAAATATTGAAAACATTTTAAAATTAAACTGTAACTTTTAAATTAGCTTGTGATATCTTAAAGTGGTCAAAAGTTTTAAATTGTAATATGATCAAATTTATGAATCATTTTTCCATGACTCTAATACAAAGATATAATCCACATTTTTTCAGTTTTCTTTTCTTTTAATATGAATTGATTCATGAGTTGATTACATGATTTTATTTAATCTATGGTAATATATAAATATAATTTTATCTTTAATAAAATTTGTCTCAGCACTATCAATAGTACCAATGTCTTCTTTGATATTGTTGTTTAACTCTCATGTATGAGTTTCTATATATTTGTCATTATTGTCTTTGGTCTTTATAATTCATATTATAGTAACATCATATAATTATTATCTCTATTAATCTTGTTCTCTGATAAGGAAAACCCTCCTTTGTTTATCTTACATAAGTTCCCTAGTGTTATGGATTACAAACTGGTGGTCAACTTAGCACCAGTTGAATTAATTCAGCTGGTGTTGAGTAAAGATGCTCCACCTGAAGAAAGTTGCCAGCATAAATAGGGACGTGGAGAAGAAGAAGGAGGCGTTGTGGGTTCTTCCAAGAGTTGCTGTTTCGAGCCGCTGGTTCTCCCGGAGGAGCTTGTCATGCTGGCTTCCCCAATATGGATTTGGCCATTATTGTCAGAGGAGCTCGGGACATCGTCGGTGAGAGTGGCTGTGGTTCATGTTGCGGGAGCCCTGCTCCTCACATTGTGCATCGCTTCCTGGCTCCGGAGGGGAGGCTGTGTGCTGGAGAAGCTGGTCACGCTGGGCTTCCTGACCTGTACTCAACTGTTCTCCATCGTCGGAGGAGCGCGGGACCTCGTCGCCATTGGGGATGGCTGTGGTGCTCTTCAGGGCAGCCCCACTTCTTCTTTTGAGCGTGATTTCTTGGCTTCCATGTAGAACCCTCAACCCACTGCACAGCTCCTTCACCCCACTGGCATAGACTTTCTAGTTCCACCACTGACCTGTGGCCTTCCCAGCACAGAACTGTAAATAGACTGGCGTGAGCCCTTATTGTGGGCTCTTAGATTCCCAGTTGGAACTGTGGGAGGCATTGTCGTGTGTTTGGGTCTCTAGTGGGACTCTTGCATGATATTGTTGTGGGATCCAGGCCCTCGGCTAAATATCCTGGGTCTTAGTGCTGTGGACAGATTTTCCTGCACTTTCTTGTGTTTAACTTTGGGTGACTATTATAAAACAGTATTACAAACCCTGTGTCCTGTATGTAGTTGTTCTCCATGTAACCCCTGACTACAACACCTAGCTAATCTTTCCACATTTGTCCATACTTTCATTTTTTTAGAATTATTTTATAAAGTTAGTGAAAATGTCCTTAAGGATTTTAAATACTTTACTTCAGTTATCACTAATATTACCAATAGTTATCAGGTTTACACTACTGATCTTATATTACAAATATATTTTTATTTTATAACGCTTTTATAAGTAGTTTGGGCTGGCCTTGAACTCATTTTGTAGCTCAGGCTGGTTCAAACTCACAGGGATCCTCCTTGCTCAGCCTCCAGAGTACTAGGATTACAGGGTGTGACATCACACTTGGCTTACACTGTATTCTTAATTGCATTGTTGAAGTTCTTTGATTGTGTATAGGTGTGTCATTGGCGTTACATATTTGTATGTAGAGGTAAAACATTCTAAATTCTTTTACTTCTAATAGTTTATAATGTCTCTTGAATTATTTGTGGTAACAAATATAGCAATTTAATTTTGATAATCTTGCTCCTTTGATTAAAATGATTTTATGCATTCATCTATCTTACGTTATTTGGCTGTTTGTCTTGTCTCATTCTGTTTAAAACATGTGTAACGTTATGAAGACTCATGATGGTTACAGTCATGCTTATTTGGTTCATTTTTAAATATCAGATAATTTTTGACATATATTTTGATTTATGTCCTTTGTGAAATTTAAGATTTTCCTCATATTCTCGTTTTCTGAGGAGTTTAAAAAACTATAAAACAGTGTTTGGCTTTATCATATTTTTAAAAAATGTTTATGGAAAGGAAACTATGCTTCCATTTAATGGTGACAAATAAAAACAAAACAGATTGGCTACAAGAGTATTGAAATGTAAAATGGTACTAAATCTCACCACAAAATTCACAAGACTTACATACAGAAAACTAGAAAATATTACAGAAAAATTTTTAAAAATTTTAATATATTATTTATTATTATATTTGACATACTCATATTTTCACTTCATTGAGTAATACTGTAGATTGCATTAATGTTTCTCTAGTGTAAAAATATCCTTGCTTTCTTTGATTAAATAAACATCTTAATACTCAATTTGAAAATGCATTTCTGAATTTAATTTTTTCATATTTTATTAATGAGTATCTTTGCTTCTAAGTGAAATTGGCTGAAATTTTCTGGTATGGTCTTCTGTTTGAATATTTCATTAAATATATAAATCATATGTTTCCTTCATTTTCTTTATCTGAGAACAGGAAGTGCATAATTTAATTATTAACATTTCTTTGAATGTTTCAGTGAACATATCTGTTGAATTTTTTAGATCTCATAATTTATGAATTCTTTGACCAATGTTTCCATTTCTTTAATGGTTTCAGACATATTTGTGTTTTCTGCTTTTCCTTCAATCAGTTTTAATTCTTCTAGGAGTTTATCAACTTATTCTCCATCATTATGCTATGAATAATGAAATATTTCACTGGTTCTCTTTTCAATTTTGTTATTTATGTCTTTTTTGTTTCCTTAACAGTTTATATATATATATTTTTCATGTCTTCTACATGTCCAACAGTCTATCAATCTTATGGTCTGACTTACAACCTTGTCACTGTGGAGTCTCAGCCTGGTCACACATTCTGTCTCAGGCTCTGGTTGCTATATCTGCTCATGGGGACACTTAAACAAACCATGAATGGTCACCTGCTCTTACATGGTTGGCTGTCTGCTTTCATTATGGAGTGACAGGTCTACAACCTCTTGATGGTCAGAATCATTTAGCCCTAGCAAAGTAGCAAATCCTTTTCTTGCCTGCTGATCTTTGGAAACAAAAAGCCAAAAGCATTTCAATGGCAGCCATAGCTTTTAATGAGATAGAATTCTTGCTACGTTCCTTGGTAGTTTTCAGTACTAAATTCCAGAGTAGCATGTCTGGGAAGCTGGATTCTCTCAGCAGTCACTGTGCTGATGGTAATGGTGGCCACTGCTTTATGAATCTACGGTTTGCAGGCTTATGACTTCTTCCTAGTGGGAGCCCAGGGCACCCAGTGGGCTCTGATGGAGCGCATGTGCTCTGCCTTAAAGAACTGCACCTTGCTGGGCAGAGTATCACCTTCCTGTTCTACTTCAGCTCCAAGCCCAATACCAAGTAGGTGGCTGGTCTTCTTGAGGGATGGCGTCATCATATTGGGTACGTATCTTTGTTCTCTAAGGTGTGTTTGTGTGCCACAAGGAGAAGTTGTGAAATCATGTTTAGTAAGTATTAATCAATGCTTATTAAAATCAGATGTAGAAGAGTACAAGAAGTCTGTCTGTGTCCTCGAGACCTGAAGGCTACTGTTGGGGACTTGCAGTCCATGGCAGTGTCCTGTAGGAGAAAAGCAGCCACAATGAGGGTGTTCCAAGAAAGATCAGTTGAAATCCTTCCCTCCGATTCTCCTTGTAAACTGTTCTGACAACATGCTTCAGATGGGTCTTCCACACCCAGCACCTTGCCTCCTCGGTTTAGCTGGGTGCTCCCCATTCAAGGTGTCAATTAGTTAATGATCCCCCACAGAAAGTGTGGGTCTATGGAATTTGGTAAGTCAGTTCTAAATTGACCATGTTCCTCCCAGGTCATCCACAAGAGGCCGAAGTAACAATGATCTCCTAATGAAATCCTGTAGGTACATTGAAAACATTGAAAATTTTTCTAGGACATTATTAAGAAACATCTTATATCCATTTCATTTCCATATGAATATTTTTATTCTATTAGGTAAGTATTGCATTTTAATGCCAACAATAACCTTTTAACAGAACACTGAAGGAAACGTATTTGTATATCTTTATTTGTTGTAAACCTGGAAAGTGTCGGGCAGTAATCAGAGAGTAGTGGTCCTTAAACCGTAGTGTGCACCAGAATAACCTGCAAGGTTGATTACATTCCAGACTGCCGAGCTCCAGCCTGGTTTTAGATTCATCAGGTGTGGAGATGGGACAAGGTGTGCAGGTTCCTAAGATTTTGCTTTTAAAGCTTGCATTTATTAGGACTTGCACTTTTCAATTCAGTTAGTAACACTTTCTAGGATGTTCTCGTTTCTCTACATTTCAGTTGTAGGCAATGACCAGTAAAAAAATTTAGGACAGCAAAATTGTACAGTTTCTGTTCTTCCTTTAATTTCTAATTTTTAATAATCCACATTGTGCTAAATTGCATGTGTTGCCTGCTCCATTCTTTTAAAAACCATTATCTTATGGAAAAAGTAAAACAAAACTTCACAAGATAATAAGAGAAAAGCAGTGACTATGCTATGTATCATCTTCACAGTAGCTACCACTCAGTGCAAAACATAGAAAAAATGATATACACAAAGAAGAAAAAATAGATAACAGCACAAAACTTTCTTTTCGGTGAACTGAGAAAACCTTGTAGTGTAAATGTAACAAATTAGCGTGTATATTAAAATACTTTTGAAACAATGGAATAAGTAATTTGTGGAATTGTCTGAGTTTTTCCCTGCTTCCTGTTTATTTGTCTTCGATTTTACTCATATAAGAGAAACCATGCAATATTGAAACTTGTGTATCTGACTTATGTCACTTAACATTATATTCTCAAGTTGCATTGATTTACCTACAGATACCTCAACATTATCTTTTTATGACACAGTAGTACTCCACTGAGTATAAATACCACATTTTCCATATTCATTCATCTGTTGTAGGACGTATATATACTATTTCCAAAATATAGAGTTCATTGATTTTTGCTCCATTGCCTACAAATTGGTTTTGATTTTTGCCCATCTTTCATTTTAACCATATTTCTTTTGGTTATCAAACCAACATGCCCAAACCATAAATGCAAGCAGCTTTGTTTTGCAGTCTAGATGTAATTCTTTCCTCATCTACCATGTTTTTGTTCTGTTTTTGGGTTTTGTTGGTGTTGTTGTTGTTTCATTTTTGTTTTTTGAGACAGGATCTCACTGGGCAGTTCAGGCTGGTTTAGAATTCATTTTGTAGTCTAGGCTGGCCTGGAACTTGAGGTATCCTCCTGCCTCAGCCTCCTGAGTGCTGAGATTATAGGTATGCGCCACCACTCCCAGGTCATCTACCACTTCTAAAAGGGGAATACAGGCAATGTAACTAAGTTTCTTGCAGCAATTTTCAAATTTTGGAGTGTTTTCTATAAGTTATTTAATATTTATCATAGATATTGAGTCTTTACACTTCCAGAGAGGCTCTCCAAAGTACTCCTCAGTGGCTTGTTCCTAAAGGCCTGAGAGCTGGAAATAGCTTGTGTCCTTATTTATTGATTTTGCTCAGCAGTTTCTTCCTTATATATTTCAAGTCCTGCCAAGTGTCGAGTAGGACTGTTCTGTTGTGCTAATTCTTTGGTAGAAAATAGCTCCTGAAATCAGAGTTTTTAATGGGCTGAAACACAGAGGTGCTAACATTTTGTAATGATTTCTTGAACTGTAATCATAAAAGGATACTACTAAAGAATTTATGTCTCATTTTATATGAGTTTTCCTATATAATACACTAATCAAACAAAAAAGCACATAGTCTCCTATCATAGCCTTCAAATTTATGAGGTCGTATTCACAGTATCTTTATTTCCATTTTTATTTGCTTCCTATTTAATTAGTAGTTCGGGCAAGAGAATTTGATATTTTGATATGAAACAATTTTTAATTGGTGTACTTTAGATAGCCTCAGTCCTCAAGAACTAACATTCATAGTATTTATTCTTCTCACATATTTTATCTTTTATGCAAATTTTAAGATCATAAAGCATTCCATGCAGTTATTAGTTATGCATGTTTTATGACACTATTACTGCATCTTTGCACACATAAAGTGATATGTTGGCCAAAAAACAAGATTAAATGCTGTATTTTACAAACTGAAACTAATTGTTTAACTGAATGGATTAGAATCTGTTAGGCTTCTGGGAGCACATGTTGAATTGTTTTCATGCTTTTCTAATTTTATTATGGTAAATTTTCTGCAATGAATGACTTTAAAGCAGCACATCTCAATTTTAGGCAATTATGAGTATGCCTATTTTCTCAAAATATGTGTTAGAATTAACGAGAAAGACTAAATAAATAACTTATAGTACTTTTTTATGGCACAGATTTTTGGCAGTCACATTAACATAAACCTAGCTTGGGGACTTGCAAATTATTCAAATTTTTAGTTTTCTATGCCTAAAGATTTTGTGAAAATTTGACCTTTTCTGCCCCTACCTCTAGTGACTGCAGCTCAGGAAGGAAATAACGAATTTCACTTAGTCACTTACATTGCTATTATGCAGTTGTAAGTCCTCAGGAAGGATCTATCTTGAATTTTGCAACAGTGAAATCAACTGTGGCGGTCTCAGGAGAGTATGATTTTAGTTTTTGCTAAGTTTCCTCAGAAATATTCCTGCTAAATTTCAATGTATTCATCTTGAGCATTTTTACATGTGAAGAAGTCTGTAACAGATGACTTCAACTGATAGGTATGATTAGGTTTTAGGAAACATGATCTAGATATTTATGATGTAAACTTAAATGCAAAGAAATGCCTACATTTTAAGTTTCCCATGATAACAATTATCACAAACCCTATGTTGGCCAAACTTCTTTACATTTTCAGAATTTTAATTTGGGAATCAAACTCACAACCTTGGGTCTGTCACCAAGCAGGCACTTAAGCCACTGAGCCAAACTCCTAGTCCTATGTTTTAAGAGGCAGGGTCACACTATTTAGTTCAGGCTGGCCTTGCTCACATGGTAGACCAAATCAGCCTCGAACTCACAACCCTCCACCTACCTCAGCCTCCCAAGTGCTGGGATTAAAGGTGTGCACCACCATGCCTGGCTAATCTTGTTGCTTTATTCACTGTAGAAACTGTACAGCAGGAGCAGAAAAATGTAATGTATAGTGTCTCAATTTAGGATGATAATTTTTCCTTAAGTAACGTTCAGAGCTATTAGGTGGTCGGGTGCAGTTAGCCAGTTGTGTTCTTCATGATCTTTAAGAAATCAAATTCCTTTCCTCTGATGGTCCTCTGTTCCCTTGGACCTTTCCTGCTTTCACATTGTGGCTTATAAGAAGAGAAAGAGTGAAATGGAATACAAGCAATGTCTCCATGATTTGGGGGAGCAATCTTGCTATCTATTCTTAAAAATATCAGATTGATTGTACTATACTTTTACTCATTTGTAATTTATTTGCTAATAAAGTTATATGCAACTGTATAGAGCTTAAAATTAATTGATATGTATACATGAGTTATGGAAGTATAAAATTACACAGTGGTTAAATATCCATTTTATAAGCACATCTAATAAGAAAACTGTAGTAAACATAATTCAGATCTTTCCGTCTGTAACTTTCTGGGGTTTCAGTTAGAAACCAACTACTGAAATCAAAATGCAAGCAGTTTGAGGGTAACTAAACCTGATCTATATTGCTCTTCATTTTGGGGCAGCTTTGACCTAACAAACAAGAGATGTCATTCATACCTTTAAGTAACAATACATGAGAGTTGTTATATGAGACAAGTTACTAGGCTGGAATGAAATAAAATAGCAATAAATCTCAACGAAGCTCTATGAATTAAAATAAAGAGTAGTAGTCATGCCATATCCTGATATACTTATAGTTGAGGCAGTGTATCAACTGGATATCTAAGTGCAATAAATATGACTTGAAGTTTTTATAAGAATTCATTAAAAGGATGAAATCTTATTTCCCTCCCAAAGAGAAAGGCAACAACAAGTTTGTGAAACAAATATTACCTGATGGCAAACATGAAAAACATTCAGATGTACTGGTAGTAGAAAATGGAAACTCAAAAAGACAATAACATTTTCTTTAAATTCTGAAATCCAGCTGGGCATGGTGGTGCACGCCTTTAATCCCAGCACTTGGGAGTCTGAGGTAGGCGGAGCGTTGTGAGTTCGAGTCCGACTTGGGCTACAATGTGAGCGCAAGGCCTACCTGAGCTACATAGTGCGACCCTGCCTCAAAAAACCAGGGTCAGGAGTTTGGTTCAGTGACTTAAGCGCCTGTCTGCCAGGTGCGAGGTTGTGAGTTTAATCGCTGGTGCAAAAAAAAAAAAAAAAAAAAAAAAAGCTGAAATCCTTAAAAATGTTATCTTACTAAAGGCAATGAGAGATGTTTTCTCTGTGCTAATGAAAGTCTAAATGTATCATAGCTTGAGAGTAATTTTTTAAAAATACATTATGAAATTAAATTTCCTTTTGAAAAGTAATTTTATGGTAATTACAGTTTTTAAAAAACTACAAAAATAGTAAGTAGAACAAAATATTTTATGATGAGATGTTATGAGGGTTGCAGCTAGTCATAAGAAACTAAACATAACTCAGATCCCTGAAAAGAAGGCAGAAAATACATGATAACTTTATGCAGCAATATGCCATATCTTTTAAAATTCCAATTTTTAAAACTTCAATATAGTGTGAAGTTAGTTGTGGCAATGCTTAATATAAGAGAAGAGCATAAACTGCATAAACAAATGCAATTGTAGTAGGACATATGTATGCACTTATATGCATATGAATACACAGAGATAGCTCTCCACATACCTATCTTTGCACAAAGCTTTGCATTACGAAGAGTGAAAAATTAAGAAGTGTTAGTTCTAACTCATTTAAATGTAAAAACTACAATAAGCACTGTTCTATCATTCTGAAAATTTCTACCACATTGACTACCTAGATATTTTTTCCTTTAACTTTTCTGTGAAAACATGACTTACACTGTGTGGGTATGTCAGGCAGAATAGGGTCACCTCATTTGTTTATTAGAACAGAAGTGATATGCTGATCAACTTCCTTGCTGTGGAGAGTTCTAAATCTGGACTTGTGGAGAGTTTGTATGATTTAGTTTAACAGCACTGAGAAATAACCTTTAAATGTTATAACTTTAATTTTTTAGGAAGTATACTGAGATTAAAGACTAGGTTTTTATTAGATAAAAATGTATTCCTGAGTATGCAAGACATATTACTAAAAACTCTTAAGTCAAAAATGTAACATCTGGTTTAAAAGGGAGAGAGAAGAAATCTGCAGAACTCAGTCAAGTTTGCATATTCTGCTGTCTACATAGTGAGGGAGCTCAAATGCCAAATATAGAGCAGAAGATATGAAAGGGAGCTTTTCTTCTGACAACAGTATACTTCTATGCATGATGTTTAGAGGGGAAAAGTCTACACATCTTCTAGAACTGTTAGGAGTGAACCGCTCTCTGAGATTAAGGCATTTTGATTAATTATGTTGGTTGACTATGAAACATCCAAAGGAGAGATTCAACTAGTGTTTTTATATTATTATTATTTGGATTTTTAAGACAAGGTCTCAATGTCTTAGTTTGAGACTGGACTCAAACTTGAGGTGATCCTCCTGCTTCTATCTCCCAAGTGCTGGGATTACAGCCATGCTCTACCAAGCCAGACATCTAGTATTTTTTAAAGTTTGTTCTGCAGGTTATTTGATGCTTGAGAGGGAAAAGGGAGGGGGAAGGGTTGGGATTCATAAGTTTGATGAAAATATTAGGTTCAAAGAGACATTTAAAAGAAGTCTGAGTGCTTTCAATATAGTAAGCAATAGCCAATACTACTTAATAAGTACTTTCTCTAATCATCACACTTAGTAAGTTGATCATCAAAACAATCCTATGTGGTAACCATGATTGTAACCATTTTGAGTAAACATACTTAAAGAGGTTAAACAATTTGTGTAACTTTACATGGGTATTAAGTTCTGAAGATGCTGTGTGGACCAAAGTAGTCTAAAGCAGAAGTTGGGACTGTGAACCAAACTTCTGCTTTAGATCAGGAGATTGATAAGGAGAGATGATGTCAAAGTGTAACACCTTTTCTCATCAATCAGCCCTTGCTAACTGTCTCTAATAATGGAACATACTAACATGGGCTTCCCAACTTTATCTGACCTCATATTTCCCCCCCAAATCAGAGAGAAAAATGGCATGAAAGGACAGAACATGGGGGTAAGACATGGGTAATTTTTTTTTTTTTGTAGAAGAACAAATCATTGCACTGAGTTGGGGATGGAATATTTGTGAGTTTAGTTGGAAATTTAAATCCAAGCAAGTTCTTTACTATTATTAAAAATTTATCATTTAAATTACTTTGGTAGTTTTTGCATGTCTAAATGTATGATCCCTGAAGCAACTCCCTGAAGATAACAAATTTTAAAAGCCAAATACGCAGAAATAAACTTGAAGATGTTTTCCTGTTGCTTTTTTTCCCCCTGAAAATCATGAAACAAGGGAAACATAGTCGGCTTAGAGTAAACCCCAGCAGGAGGTATGGAGAGGATGAAGAAACTATCTTTTTTGACCTACATAAAAATTTTATTTTCAATCTTTTTTAAAATTCCTGTTGCTTTCTTGGTCAAGAAGTTACGATATCCTGAAGGGAACACTGGGCTTGTACAATTTTATATAGTGATTTTGCATAAACTACAGTTGTTTCTCATGTAGACCTGAGAATTGCAAGGTAAATCCTGTTCAGTATAAAAGACCAAATAAAAAGTTCCACTTATTTATCTTAGTTCCTAGTACAGCATAGTGTTTTTTTTTTCTTTGTGCACATTTATTTAGCTTACATTGCAGTACTCGTGGTAAATAGTCTAACAAATGTCCACTCGCTCTTCAGGAAACGGTCTCCTTTCACGTTCATCTTACGAGGCGCTGTAGTGGGCGTGCGTACTCCACAAGCCTCGGTCTTGCTCTTTAATGAAGAGTTTGCTTTCAGCTAAACACACCTGCTTGTGTTGAGAGCTGTTGAACTAAAACCTGGCAGCCCTAACATATTGAACTTTGTGAAATACTCATCTCAGCCTCGTCTCAGGCATCATTTCTCCTAGGTTTTAGTTGCTCCACAATAGATCCTGTGTCAGAGCTTCCCCATGCTCAGGCCAAAACGTGTGATACCTTGGTACGAGACCAACCTGGATAACTAGGGAGAGGGAATCTTTGAATAGTGAAAGGACTGGGAGAAGAAATGCACCTGGTCACAAGAAAACTCTTTGTGTTCGAGTGTTGATTGAATTGAATGTGGAAGAATAAGAAGTTCATCGAGGGTCCTGGAGCAAAACCTGAGAGGCAAGAAATTCATTTGGACCCAAATTAGGCACAATGATGGAAACATTGATACTTTCTTTTCTTTAGCTTTATGATGTTTTATGGTGATTTTTGTCATTAAGCTAAGTCTAACTCTGGAAATTAGGTTACTATTTAGCATATGCCAAGGTCGCACTGTCCCCTTCAAGAACTTGCCAACTGAGGGCCAAGTACTTCCCCCAAGGTCCTAGCTCACAGACTTCACCACCTCTCAATTGTGCCATCCCAGGGAGCAAACCCTCAAGCCATGGTCCTTTCTGGGACACTTCTCCAACTCAGAGCAATCATATCAGAAGCTTTTGCGTTTCACTTTTGCTATTCTTCCACCTACTCTTGCAGCTTGGACTGTAGAAGATGCCTAAGTAGACAATCAAGACAAGAAGGAACCCCGAGGGTGGTGGCACCACCTGAGCCAGGAAGAGCTAGAGATTCCCGAGCACTTTGTGGAGGAAAGCTACCACACCAGCCATGGCCTGGAATCTCTGGGGGTTTAAATCAAATCAATTGGCATTTTTATATCGGTTTTCCTGCCATTCTTCACATATAGTTTAAAAATTGTCTAACATTAACCACATAAACCAATGTCAAGAATACACAGCATGGAAAGCATGGTAGACCGGGATACCAAGAATAAGATACACAGTGACCTACACCTATTTCTTCACTGAGGTGGATTCATGCAGTTTGAAACATTAAAAAGCAATGCAAGCAATGCATAACAATTTTAAGGAATGTTTGTTTAAAAGCTCAAAGATTGAGACTGCTTTAGATTTTGCAAAAATAGTGGTAGCAGTGCCATCTTGCATTGCTGTCAATTAATGACAATTTTGATTGAGGCAAATTAGCAAAACTAATGAATGTGCTGTGTGCATTTAAATAAAAATTAAAGAATAGCCCTGTAATTAAATATAGAACTTTAATTTATGTATCCCATGTGTCATTTTAGAAGCATAAGTGGCAGTACATATCACATGTGCCAAAAGAATTAAATTATACATTTAGAAGATATGAAACATGAATGGCGAATGCTAATTTTCCATGGAGAGCTGTGACAGCACAAACCTAAAACCCTCCTAGCTGTCAAGTCAGGAGTTCACTGATGATGGTCAGGGTGTTTTATTAAAATTAAATAATGCTAAGAATCTAAGATGATGTTTGGCTGCACTGAATTTCAAATAAAACAATTTTTCATTTTGAAAGTAGATTCTGGCTGTTTATTTGAACAGCTTAGAAATTAATTTCTATTTTTTCTCATCAGATCATGATGCCTAAAGAGATGAAATTTCCTATCTTTTGTAGTGTTTTTGATGCACCAGCAATTTTTATGTATGTATCTTTTAGAATAAAAAACTGATCCAATTAAAATATATATACTAATATAGTATAGTTTTGTGCTAGCAATTTTCTGGACAATGTTTCATGTCTATATCTTATACCCTAAACAACTGCTGTTAATATATTAATATGCAATGTGTTGATTATTGTTACGCTCCTATTGACCTGTTGTGAAATTCTGTCTTACTTTAATTTCCTATTTTTCTTCTGTTTAAAGTAATAAATAAAAAAGAACCACTCTTCAAAAAAATAAAATAATATATATATATACTTATCATAATAAAAACAAAAAAGGAGAGAAATATATGAAAGAACATGGAAAATGCTATGATATTAGATTCTTGGGATAACCACTTTAAATACTGTTGTCTATGTTCTCTTTAACTTTCACCTATTTTGTTACATTTTTAAATGTTTGTGCTATACTGCAAGCCTAATATACACAAATCATAGAAAGATTGAAAGATACAAAATTATAAGTGGTAAAATATGAGCCCCTTCTCTAAGTCTAGCTTCGTATAATACTTCTCTTCAGGTAAACATAATTAACAATTTAGAGTGCACTTTTTAGACATTTTTCTACAAATTCAGATACATAGGTAAGCATATACACACAATATACATTCTGAACATACATAATATTTTCATAGACATATTTTAAAAGCAATGATAAGTTTCTCTTCACAACATGCACACATAAAATAGATATTTATATGATTCAAGTTTTTAACTTAATTATACAACACATTTCTGACAAAGTGTACCCAGCTAAACATTGATTTCTTTGTTTACAAAATGCCTCAATCAATACTGGCTATTTTCAATAAATCAAATCTAAATTCTACATTTTGAAAATGTTCTTTTGAAAAGATACTTAATTTTGATGACCGAAAAATTAAAGAGGATCATAGTAAATCTAATTAAATTGTACTGGAAGCTATAGGGAGTGGAGTCGGGTCATAAAGAAGATATTAATTGGATTTTGTCTTGTTAATATTCTCAGATAGCATAATTACTGTAGTAAAATTTATGAAATACATAAAATGCTATAGGAACTAAAAAGTGAAGTAAGAAAGATTATAGTATGGAGTATTAATATATAAAAATCTACATAACAGTAAGTGATCAGAAATTAAAAATATTATTAGTAGTTGAATCAACAATATACATCCAACAAAAGATGTGTCAGATTTCTACACTGAAAAGTGCAGAACACTACCTAGAGAAATAAAAGATGATGCAAATAAATAGATATATTATATTTCTAGATAAGAAAATTCATTACTGTTAACATTTTAATTTTACCCCACATGGTCTATAAAGTCAACACAACCCCAACAAATATCTTCAGAATTTTTGCAGAAATTGACAAATTGATCCTAAAATTTGAATATAAATTAATAAAACCTCTAGAAGGACAAAATTCCATGATTTACACTATTTGAAAATTCATTTTAAATGCATAGTAATCAGAAGTATGATTTTGGAAGCGATAGGTCAAGGGAAAAGAACAGATCATCCAGAAGTCCACCTGAACACATAAGGCGGTGAGGGAGGGGAGAAATGTGGAGGGGAGGGGGGTAAAAAATAGTTAAAATGTGTTATGTGCATGCACGAACTCATCATTATGAATGTAGTCATTATGTACTGTGAGCATGTACTAATGAGTAAAAGATATTTTCCAACATCTTTTAATTTGAAAGGAATAGAAAACCCAATGAAAACTAGCTTTTTGGCTCAAATCAATGGATTTCGGGGGCAAAGACGGCTTTGCGATTGTTCTAGACCAGTGGTGCGGGCTTGTGCACCTCAATTTCCCCTTCAGCCCTGCAGCGTGGGCTCAGGATTTCAGACCTCCTCACATAGACGGTGACGCCCAGGGGAACAAGGAAGTTGTTCTTTTCCAAGGTTTTGTCTTTAGCTTTTGAAAAGCTTCCTCAGATGTCCTTAGAAAATGATTCTCACATGCTCAGACTCGGTGACAGTCTTCTTTCTGAATCAGTCCCTTTGGTGTATGTATGGTTTGGACTGGATGGAACATGGACTTATCCTTTGACCACCCAGGGCTGTACCAGGGGTAGGGAAGGACTAGTGCCCAGCAGTATGGGGCGATGTGTGTGATGTGCTGTGCATTTTCCCCTTGTACTTCCAAAACCACTGTTGCCTTTCATTTTCCATATTGGATTTCCTGGTAAGATTTCTTTCCTTTTTCTCATTTTAGTGCTACCACTGAAAGTATGTGTATTATATTAATTAGAGCTTTATCTATATGATCCTGAGGTACTGGCTGAAGATAAAACACTCTTGGTAATAAATAAAGCATCTTCTACCTGGACTATTTCAAGATTTTTGTTTTACTTTTATTATTACATGTTTACAGTACATAATGATTACATTCATTTTAGGGGACTGGTAGATGGACATAATACATTTCAGTTCCCTTTTCCCCTCTTAGTCCATCCACTCTCCCTTTATTTTTCCAGCAGTCAATTCATTTATTTATTTGTAAGACCTTATAAAGTTAATTGTGATACATAGAGATTGAAAAACTTGACTAATAGGCCACAGAACACATAAAACATGCAAAACAGTTGTTATTAAGTCAAGGTACACTTTTAGATGCATTTCTGTGCTGAATTACAATATTTTTAAATTTCTTTCCCTTTTTTCTATTATCTATCTTTTGTCTCATATACTAGCCTCTTCCAAGAATTTGTATGCGAAATGTATTTTTAAATTTAAAATGACCTTTCTTATACATTCAAATAGGATTTAAAAATTTTAAAGACGTTCTGAATTATATGGAAACATTTTCTAGTATGTCTTCATTTTGCATTTTTGAGATGCATTTCTTCGTGATTATGGAGAATTTATCTTTTGATAGACTTTTCGATTATGTATTATTCGGGAAAATTTTATCTCTTTAAGTAAGATTTTATTCTACATCTTGGACTTTATAGGCTTTGATATTAAATATATAAACTTTGATATCAAAGCTCATAAAAAGATTTTGAAACACTCTTTTCCTATGAATTAGAATGCTGCCAAAAGAACTGAAATGTTCTCTCCCAGGATCGTAGGATATGAGTGCTCTTAAACTGTGCTGTGCCTGCATTAAAAATTTCACCGTGATTTATTTTTAATAACATTTTATTCCTCTAATTAATCAGTTTCAATGGTTTGCATGCTAAAATCTATTAAAATTCTTGTTGTACTGACTTTGAATTTTCCCCTCAGTAGGCATATATTAATGTATGAACTTGATAATACATGCAAATTAGTTATAAAAATTTAACTGAAAAAACCACATAAGAACTATTTTTTCTTTTAATGAATAGAAAAATTATATAAATTTGATAAATATCCAACTCCCAAACTGTACACATATTACAAATAAAATTGAAACAAAGTCTAAAAATTTCACAAATATTTAACATGAGAACCAAATGCATTTTGTGAAGCAAAAAAAAAAAAGATAGTTACACAAGGAATGGATTAATACGGAGATCAGATACTATCCCTTTATATACAATTTTATAAATATCTGTGTGGCTTGCTCAATATGGTAATCCTATTAGACTCTCTTTTTGCTTTAATTACCTTAGTATAAAATTATATGCATTTAACTAAAGTCAGTTCTTAGGCACACTCATATCACTGGCATTGGAGATAGGACCTACTGACTATTTTTTAGCTTTTTCAAGCTTTTCCTGCATTGGTGGTATCTATGGATGATTCCAGGAAAGAGCAAAGTCATCTTAAATCCTTAGAAAGCTGTTTTTGTATTAGAATTGTGGTAGGTCCACAGCAATTTTTTTCTAGATTTAGGATCTGACATTGACAGTCAAATTATTTGAAATTAGTTTTCCCCTACATATCTTTGGGTTGCAAAGTTATTGACCATTTTGCTTCCTGAAATGCTGATACCTGTAGTCAAAAGATAATTTAAACATAGAATCATCTTCAGGGTTAAGGTAAATCTACATATCTTTTCACTTGCAGAATAGCAGGTACATTACATTAGGTTTAAAATCAATTAAAGAGTCTAGAGTATTTCCCTAGAAACCAGTTAACCCACTATGAATGGGTGTAACAATATTATACTCATAAAATAAAATAATTCAAATTACATAAATTTTTATGGAATTATTTTACCCTCTGGATGTGTAGTGTTACTTTAAATAGCATAATCTCCTTTTAAATTGCTAAAATTTGTAGAGCTCATTTAGCTGGATGAGCTACTGGACTATTAAGTATCATTAAGAAAATAAATTATCACTGATATCAGGAGACAAGTGTTTATAGTTTCTGAATGATAAATAGATTTTAATAAAATTGGAAGAATTAATTTTCAAAACACATTAAGATTTCCAAAATTAGAGTGCCATTCGAGGTTATAGGTACAAATATTCACTCTCTGCTGGCACATGTGATTGAGTTTTCCTTTTTTTTTTTTTTAATTTCTGAAGTTCTTTCACAATTATCACACTATTATTTATTGACTTTATTAACTATTCACTTCCTTATCTATTTTTCATCTCTTGCAACAAAAACCCCCCAAAACAGGCTGAGTCTATTTGCTATGGCCTTGGTTCCCGTATCTCTTGATCTGTCTCTCAAAAGGATGTTTTCCATTCCATTCCCACAGAATTCCTTAGTCTTCTTTGGTAAAAAGCAATTGCAAAATTTCTTTTCCATATTTCTGCTAAATTTCATGGAGGGACTTGTTTACTTAAGTGTCCTCAAATGAGGTCACTGGATCTCATTGTGGCCAATTAATTTTACTCTACGAGAGGTTAAAAGACGTCTTGTTCAGACAGAGTCCAAGCTGCAGGTGAAGCCCTTCCTGTCTAGCCACAGCTCAGACACATCAAAAAAGTAGAGATTTCACATTTGGTTGGGCGTACTGCTCACACACATGGACGCTCAAGTCATTTCATCATCTAAATCCACTATTGTGTTCAAGTATTTTTCACTGCAACTTAATGTAATACAAACTGAATAGAGGGGCACTGTGGATTTTAGATCTGTTCTTGCCCTGTTCCATCTGACCCATTTCTTCTATTAAGGCGATAGATCATACCTAGTTAGTAAAAGGAAATAATTTTTTGATTTAGTTAAATACCCAACAGAAGCTGTGTGCTTTTCAGAACGTTCACTGCATAATGGCCCTAGTGCAAGGCAGTACTTGAGGGCTGAAATGAACCCTGGATTCTGCTCTTGTCCTCATTAAAGGTCTCTCTCTAAAGAAGGGATCCATCTTTCTCAAATTTCCCAGAGGTGCAAGGTTACTACAGGAATTGAGTTTGAGAATTTTATGTGGTCATAGAGAAAAGTGATACTAAAATACCCTAAGGCTGTGGCTCTGTGATATATTAAACATAAACCGAGATTTATCTCCATAGAACACAATTTAAATGTATTCACTCAAACATATATTAATATTTTACACAGAGAAATGTTTTAAAAATGGATGAAAAAGATTCTGTTTCTATTTTAAGCACCGATCAATCATGGGATTTTCATAGAAACTGTCCAAACACGGTAGTAGTAATGCCTATCTGTAAATCAAATGAGTAAAAACGAACAATAGTGTGAAATGCCCATGAGTTAACCATAAGTAATTAATACGTTGTAAAGTGAAACTCTCATATTTTGGTTCAAATTTTGAATGTTAGTAATTTTTAACAATTTAGTGTAATAAATGTTTTGCTAATGAAGCACTTCCTTCAAATTATTTCCCTAATCTGGCATTTGTCAAATATCTCCTGCCAATCATCAAGTTAATAACATAATTCTAAACACACTTGAAAGACTCTACTGATTTATACGCTACTCTGTTTTATTTTAGTCATTACCACGTTCATTCCTTACCTTATTTCATGTTTGTTGAATGTCAAATCTTTGCTAGTCAAGTACAAATGCATGGTATATATCTTCATCTTACTATGAAATGTAATGGGCTTTTTGTTTTTGTATTTTGGTTTGTTTTGTTTTGATACTGGAGATTGAGCTTGAGGACTTCACACTGGGCTATATCTTCCGTATTTTTTTGCAGTATTTATTCTGAAACAGTGTCTAAATCGCTGAAATGTCCATGCTGGTCTTGAACTTGTGAATCTCCTGCCTCAGCCTTCTAGAGTACTACAGTGGGCCTATAGGCATGCACCACCATGCCTGGCCAAGGGTGTGTGTGTGTGCAGGCATGTGTGTTTTAATACAATCGCTGTGGCAAATAAAAACATTGAAAGGACACCTTGGATTTGGAGGCGGTCAACAGCTTTATTTTACACTGGTGGTCCTGGCCGATATGGCTCCCAACGGCAAAGCCAGCCCAGTCCTCAGGCTGCCTGAGGTTATTATAGACTTTTATAGTCAGGAAGTCCAGAATCAGAACTGTAGGTTTTCCATAGGACAGGGCAGGTCCTGTGATTTTGGGGAACAGGTGGGTCAAACCGGAAACAGAAGCACAGCACCCAAGACATCAGCGTGGACAAAGAACCAGGAAGTGAATTGCAGGCATCCAGGAACAAAGGAGGAGGGCATATTATATGGGGCAGCCTGGAAAAATAAAAATAGAATAAGACAGGCTTTTCTGGTTTAGAACGACATAGTTGACTCTAAAGTTTCTGCCCTGGGCTGGGTGATTTTAATAAACACAGGAGTTTGGAATGTGTGTGTAAAATGAAGATTCAGTGTATAGTATAAAAATGCAGCGCTGTTAGAATGGTGTCTGACCACAGATTCCCCCAGGGGTGGTGGTTTGGAAGTCTGTGCTCTAGGTGCAGACAGACTCAGTTCCCGGTGCAGGCCTGCTTCCTGCAGGTGGTGGCCATCTTCTTGCTGTGTCCTCACAAGTGGAACTTAAACAATCTCTCTTTTGGCCCTTATCATGAGGGTTTCACTCTCGGCACCTAAGGACCACTTGCCGACCTTCAAATCTCACACTGGGGGATGAGGGCTTCTGTGTGCGAATTCTGAGGGTGACAGGCATGCTGTCCACAGTGTGTGGCCTCCGGGACGACCGGACCTCTCTGAGTTCTTCCTGAGTGAGAAGACAGTGTTAAGAGGGCGGTCAGTGGATGCCCTCTCTCCTGAAGTACATCTCGGTTCTCACTCCTCACTGGGTCTCAGACTCAGATTTTGCTGTGCATCCCTTGGGGATCTCACTTTTCTGACTTCATGCTCTAGCAAGAATAATTTTTAGCCGGGAGTTTGGCTCAGTGCCTTAAGCACCTGCCCTGGCAGGCACGAGGTTGTGAGTTCAATCCCTGGTGCTGCAAAAAAAAAAAAAAAAAAGAATAATTTTTAGCAGCACTCATGTTGCATTATTGCAAAGGACTGCTCTACAGCCACACACACAGCTCTCACTAAGTAAAGACAGCAGTTACTGGGAATCTGCTACATCAAGTTTCCTTTTAATAAATGAAAACTGTTGATCAGATTGTGCTTGTTGTCATAAAACAGAAGGAAGGGTTGCTGTGCTTCTGGATTGAAGCAAGTTGGATTCTTGTTTTATTTTGTTTTTGTTTATTGTTTTGCATAAAGGAGACTTATTTATTTTCTTGTGGGACACAAATAATTACTTATTTCTAAAAGACTGGGGTAGAATTCTAAACAACTAATATGCAAACTTCCTTTGATAAATTAGGAACCAACTCTAATTTACATGTGTTAAGGTTACTGTTAGTTTTCTATAAATAAAAACTTGTTCTAATCCAAATATTATGTTTGAAAGTCACTCTTCATGTGAAGAGAACCTAAGAAGAGTTCAAATATAAAAGAAGGCCCAGAGCAAAAGGTAAAATCAAGGAACTTTGAACAATCATCCATAGAAGCCCCTATTAGGAGAAAAAGGAACATATCACTTAATTTTGTTCAAACACATATTCACAATGGAAATTTTAAGAATGGTTGTATTCATACAGAATGAGTGACTTTATTTACTGTCATTTGGAAAGATGGGCCTTCTCCTCAAGGTGGCACCATGCAAAGGAAGACCTGTTACTGGAATTTCTTAAAGCATTTGCTAATTTGGGGCATTTAGAAAGCTGTTCACCTTTAGAATTGCACTTTTTCAACTACAGCATAGGAAAACACACTTATTTTACAGTAAGCAGATACTTTTTTAGAGTAAAATGTCCAGCTAGAATAAGCAGGAAGACTCTGCCTGACAGTTCTCATATTCTGTTTACAAAGGGATGCTGGGAGAAGCCAGTGTTTTCTGACGGTCCTGCAGTGGACCCTCATGTGCTGTTTAGGAAGCACAGGGTGCCCCATATTCCTGCTTTTGAAAAGCCCTTCAATTACTGTTTGGCTTAGTAATATTCATAACTTCTAAAGTCTCTCTTGTCACACTTCTACCTTTTACTATGTAGCCAACATTCATTTAAATTTAATATTTGTGAAAAAGAGAATTTTAATGTAATGAAAAGAGAACTTACTAAGAATCAAAATTTTTTCTGGGTTTTTATTGTCTGATTATGGTTGAGGTGTGAGTTTCTCAGGTACTTATGGCCCCACTCTTCAGAGCAATTTGGCTGGATCAGTCTAATTTGAATGTTTCTTTATTCATTTCGGTTTCTAAAATAGCATGATTTTATGATAACTTAGTTTTGAAATATACTTATGAATTTTGTGAGTATGTTTTGTGCACTAAAATTTAATAAAATCATTAAACACATTTTCAATATATCAGAATATATGACCATTTTTGATATCTCATACATTGTCATGTGTTATACTCAGAAAACGATTTTATTTCATTATTAGCTCTCAAGTTTAACAGCACTTCTCATTGAAACATAGTATATTTAAATTTTAGAAGTACAGTGATAGAAAATCAATATTCTATTCTGAGATGTTTGAGTTTAAGACAATGGAACTCCTGTTAAATTTCACCTTTCTATATATAAATGAAAAACAATATTTCAACAAAAATGTTAACGCAATACAATGCATATTAAGCAGAATAAAATGTTATTTTAATGTCATTTTAACATTTTGTGATACATAGTCAAAATGAATATATATTTGGGTTGCCAATTTCAATTTTAATAATTGCCTTTTACTGCAGAGGATTAATGAAATGCGAGATGCATTTTTCACTTTAATGTTTTAAAAATATTACTTCCAAATAACCTTGTAGGGGACACTTTTGAAAGATGAATAAGACAAAGTTTCTAATCTTAAATTAAGAAATAGGATAAAAGACAGCAGCTTAGATAATTATGTTACAAAGCTAAAGTCAATACACCTTTCAAGGACAAAATAAAACAGAAAATCTAGTTTCTACACTTCTCTAGGACACAAAAAAGGGATCTATTCATTACAGGATTCAAAGCTTAAGGATGTGTATAGCCTTCCTGGGGCTTGTCGTTTTATGTTCTTGGAATATTTATCTTTAGACTTAATTTTTTTCCCTGTAGAAGTGTTAAGCTATAATAAAATTGAACAAGGCTTTTGTCTGATGTCTAACAGGCTGGTGAATTTACCCTGGTTCTAAGTGTAGTCCTTCTTGCTTCAGAAGAAGGAGTCTATGAATATTTTGGGTGTGGATGTGTTTCTAGACGCTTAAAGAGCAGAGACTTGAGTGTGTTTGTTTTGGACTGTCTTCAAAATCCTCTTCAAAAAGAATTTACCTGGTACAAAATCTTCGATGATGCAGAACAGAATCTCTACATGAGCAATGGACAGAATTTATTGCAGCTATAAGAAAGATATCACTTCCCTATTGAGGCAGTAACCAATGATTCTTACAATTCATGACAAAAGATTCTGGTTCCTGAAGCTCAGAGCTCTTCTTCTGCATCACATCTTTCTCTGCCTTCTGTGGCACAGTAGAAGTCTTAAGTTTACAAATTGTCATTTACCATGGAAAGCCCAGCTTTTGCTATAATTTACAAAACTGCCTTTACTACTCTGCATTCAAGTGACTCCACTGGCATAATCCTATCTGCTGTCTTTTCCTAGAAGTGTTAAAATGACAGTCAAAAAGTGAAAGGAGCAGTTACATCATAAAACAGAAAGCGGTCACCGCATGGTGATGTAAGTGGCTACATTTGTAAAGACAGACAATATATTTAGCAAAAAGAGCTACTGCAAATGGAGTAGATGTTTGGGTAGGCAGGATCATAGGATGAGTCTAGCATTTGAGATGTAGTAAGTAATCAGGGTGCCTAGTTAAAAGCTGTTCTCGGGATCATAAAATACAACTGGCTCCCTGCCATCCCCGAGGGTAAATGGAGCGATTATCATAAATGTGATTCCTGCCATTATAACCTGAGAGGTATCATAAAAGCAGACCAAGAACATTTCTAAGAACAGGTTTCTTTCTTTCTTTCTTTCTTTCTTTCTTTCTTTCTTTCTTTCTTTCTTTCTTTTCTTTCTTTCTTTTTTTTTTTTTTTTTTTTTTTTTTTTTTTTTTTTTTTTTTTTTTTTTTTTTTATGGTACTGGGGATGGAACTCACAACCTCATGCCTGGCAGGCAGGCACTTAAGCCACTGAGCTAAATCCCCGGCCCTATTTTTTGAGACAAGGTCTCACTGTGCAGTTCAGGCTGGCTTTGAACTCACTTTGGAGCCCAGGCTGGTCTCAAACTCACAATGATCCTCCTGCCTTAGCCTCCTGAGTGCTGAGATTGCAGGCGTGAGCCACCATGCCCAGCAAGAACAGGATTCTTAATCAGAGAGAAACTCCAGGGTAGGTTTTTCATTTATTTGAAAATTCTAGACAGCACCCCTTACTGCAATGACCTTAGCTATTCTCTTCTACATATTGGACTCTCTCCATTCCTACAAAAACAGTTTTAAACTCACCTTCTTTTCAGAAAAAAAGATTTCTAACAAAACAAACCATACAGATGAAACTTAATGGACATAAATCTTCATTTGAATGAATGTATAAGTAGGGTTCTGAGAAAAAATCGGAGTTTAAATATTTAGCCTTAAGATCAACATAGAGACAAGATTATTCAAATGAAATAGATGTTTCATGGAAATAGAATCTATCTCCTTAATAGACCCAGAAAAATT
Organism: Dasyprocta punctata; assembly: GCA_004363535.1. Classification (NCBI taxonomy): domain Eukaryota; kingdom Metazoa; phylum Chordata; class Mammalia; order Rodentia; family Dasyproctidae; genus Dasyprocta; species Dasyprocta punctata. Next base: position 72,825 of record RJWM01005981.1, read on the forward strand.
CAAGATGATAAAGCAAATGTGGTAGGTTCGCAAAAAAGACAATGCAATAAAGATAATTTTGTTGCTGGAAATATAAATGCAGGGACAAACATGATAAACTGAGTGAGTGGAAGGAAATTTGGGAAAAAACTGTTTCTCAGAATATTGTATTGACCAAAAAGAGGTAGGAAGCATGAGACTAGATTATCAACATAGGTCATCTTGAAGGCAATGCAAATGTTAAGAATAAGGAGGAGAGAGAAAGTTTAAATGGAAGGGAAACTTAAACTTTTAAATAAGACTTGACTATTTATAGTGAAAGAGAACCAAAACTAACTCAAAGGGAAATGAAAATATTTTCACTTGGACATTGATTTTCAAAATTTTAGAGCACAACAACAAATGAAATCTTAAAAGCTTACATAAAAAAAATGAAGAAATTGACTAAGAAGAATCAAGGATGAAATCATTTAGAACTCGCTATTACTGACGCTGCGTAGTAGGACATTCCAAGTTCTCGAGGGAAGAAAAGGCAGGAATAGATTTCTTCTGTCGCTAAACTATCCATTTAAGAGTGGAGAAAAATATGGTGCTTTCAGGAATGCCAAAATCTGTCCAAGGGTTCATTTCACAAATTCAATAAATAAAGAAAATAATCTACAGATGTTAATTTCAAAAGGATGCCAAGTCCTTGAAGAAGCAAGATGTGGGATCTAAGAAAAGCTGAACACACTGAAATGTGCAGTGAAAATCGGTGGCATGACCACAGCTGTGCTGCTGTCCTAGAAAGCAATTCGTCCAAGTTAGAGAGGAAAGGGTAAGAGCACTGGGACAGACGATACCGGAAGTCAAGGATGACAATCTCCTTGGAAATGGGGAGATCTTAGAGATGTCATGAGAGAAGCACGTACCCTATTTTTCAACATAAAAATAGAATCCATCACAAAATATGTAAAAATATAAGACTCAATATTCACATAAAATATAGCATAATTTTAGTAATTGAGAGCAGAAGTACAATCTTCTTGACATTTCAAAAAGATATTAGACTTAAAATCTGAACTATACTTTTGTCAGTTACTAGAAATCTGCATGTAGGAAGCAACAGGGAAACTCTAGACCATAATTCAGTCCTCAACAGATCAATTTTACAGTTCCTATATACAAAGAAGATGTCAATCTTATACTACTCCTCCAAATACATTTACATCATGTTCCAGGGAAAAGTGCACACATCTATATAATTTTCAAGGGTTATTACACTTGAAAAAACATGGTATTGTGTACTAGAAGATAATAAGAGTTATAGTAAGTGGGGAAAATGTATAATTTAAAAAAATTCAAGTTTGACAATTGCTACTATTTTGTTATAAAATTTTATTTTTTCATAGAGGAGAGATTTTTAACACATTCTTTATTAAATCCACTGGTATTACATTGAAATAAAAATTTTCTTAAATCACAAAAGATTCAATTTGAAGTTTGAAGAGATAGGTATTTGCTCAGAGAAATGAGTCTGTTTATAACTTTGATCTGTAAAGCTATCATGATGCTTCTCTGAGAGAATAGAACATAAAGGTTATTCTTCATTGGTTGACCTTTTAATTTTAGAATGTGTGACAAATTTATTTTGACCATCATGAGGTTGCTTTATGTGTCATCTTTTCAGTTAGGATATTGTTGAGCAACACAATTTTATTGATATTTATTCCTTGTTTTCCTCCATGGTTCAGTTACAATGTGCAGGGTTCATATAAATAGTGTTTTCATAATTCTGTATGCTAAATGTCCACTGATGATTTAAAGTTCTATAAATTGCAATGAGTTAAATCTCATCAGTGAATGTGTCATTTAAAACACTCTAAATTTATTTCTCCATCTTATTCTTTCCTCCTGGACATCTGTCCTATATTTTGACATCACTTACAGACTTTTTGGTTATGACGCCTAACTTTCAAAGATATATTGGTTAATTCCATTTCCATCTAACACTGATTTCTAGTCTTTATTGATCTGCTTTCATTAAACATCCATATTTTTCTGTGATGCTCATTTTCAAACCATTTTGGAAATTTTAAGAGTTCTTTCTGTATTTCATCCACATTGGTATCGATGACCAATTTCAGTGGATTCAGTTTTAACTGTCTCTCATTTTATTCTTCCTTCATGTTTGTTTTTATGTTCTTCATCCCAAACCTCTTTACCTCACATTTAGATTATCATCATAACTTCAATGGTGGAGACCCAATGTACATCATTATTTCCTTGTAATCCACCCACTTCAAACCAGATTCAAATTTCAAAAATTATAATTGTATCTCTCCTTTACACACACGAAGAAATTAATTGCTTTAAAAAAATTCAAATGTATTAGTTGGTCTCTCAGAATGTTTTCCATCATCTGACACAAAAGCAGTACCAAGGAAAAGCTTAAAGATGGATCTTAGTCCTTGTGATTTTGCTCGCCCCGCCACAGCAGCACAGGTCATGTAGCACAAAGGGCGATCAGTGCAAAGCAAGGTGCCTCTTGTGCATGGCCATCCTCAGGATGGGATGCAGCGGATCACCCTCCTTTCTCATGGAAAACCGGTCCATCACATTTGATCTGTCTGCAGCCCAATGTTCCTGCCATGCCTTCTTCTATTGTGCTGCTTGACACTGTGCTTACAATTCAAACTGGCTTGCCATTTTGAACTCATTGTATGCCTGAAATTCTACCTGCTTCTCAGTACTACTGAAATACAGCTGGATCTTGAATTCAGTTCAGATTTTCCACAAACCTACCCTGACCTATCTTACCTGATAAGATTCCTTCCTTGTATAAGTTGTTTCACCCTTAATTAAATTTTGCTGTTAATTCTTTACTTCTGTTTCCTGTTCTGCTGCTACTAGATGAAATTTTAAAAAACGTTGTGTAAGGAATTCGCCTATTATATTTGCATAAATTTTCACCTACTGCATTTGTAGCACTTTACTAATACGGCATCATTGTGAGAGTAGAAACTGAGTCCTCAAAATTCCCAGGTCTTCAGAGTAGGAATTCCATATTCTATTCAATAACTGCATGGCGTCTTAAAACTGCTGTGAGCAACTGACATCTGTGTGCCACCTATGATCTCGGAAACAATGGTTCTCAAGTGGGGGAGATCTTTACCTTTCAGGAGATGTTTGGCAATGTGTGGAGATAATTTTGGCTTTCAAAACTGGTATTGGGTCTTCTATGAAATCTTCTGGGAAAATGCAAAGAAGGGTGATTTCTAACGTGGTTGCTAAAAATGTGACTTAGAGTCTGAGACTTCAATAATATTTCTTAAGAAATGCTGTTTTTGGTCAAAAGTAACCAAAGAGTGAGGTTTTCAAAAAATCGGCTTTCATCAGAGATTTTCTTTAAATATTGGATTTGACATAGGATTCTTTTATAGGTCTTGATTAAAAAAAATTCACTACCAAAAAAACCAAAAACCAAAGCAAAACAAAACAAAAACAAAAATAATCAAGCCACTAGTAGGACCTCATACTAGAACCTAGGTAAAGTGAAGCAGGAAATACAAATGGCCCATAATAGCATACAGGAAAATGTATTAGATTTCCTAACTGCATGGAGCAAAAGACTTCTCTGGCTACAAAGAAAAACAATTTTATTAGGGAGCTGCAGAGTTACTGAGAAAAGGAGAATGGATGAAATATAATATTTCCAGAGCAATGCCCAAACACATCAGCAACATCCTGAGAAGAAAGTAGTGACTCCTTCCATAAACACAGAATGCTACAATTTGGGCTACTACCTCTGCTACTCTGGCAACTCAAATACAGAGCGTTGATGCCCAAGTGCTGCAATTCTTCTTTTGCTCAGGAATCAGGTCCTTTGGGTTGGGGCAGGGAGGGAGAGGGGAGAGAATCTTAGCAGTGCCTTCTCCCTGGGTCACTGGGTCCTGACTCAGAGTCAGGGAAGCTGAACCTGTCGAAGGTGCCTAAGCCACATCCCACATGCAGAGTGCAGAAAAACCTGGGAAGGTACCATGTGCAATATTTGCAGCACTTAGGAGCATTTTCTATCCCTTCTCTAGAATAAAATGTCAGGCAGATTTTTCCTACATAGAAAAGGGAGGGTGTATTGACAAGGCTTTGAAAATGACTGCTAGAGGCTATTTTAAAATGAGAAAGAAATCATTGTCCAATTGTAACAGGAAAATTATTAAATAAAACAAGTTAATCACAATAATTTTTTTTCCTTTGAAGTAAGAATAGCAATTTTCAATCCCTGTAACTATTGGTTCATATAAAACCAGCTTCCAAACAAAATGATGCTAATGCAGGGATAACGCACCTACCGCATATATTTTATTAATTGATTTAACTGAAATATTACTCAGGGTAATCTTTTCAAATTTATATGTTCATACTTCTGCTTTCTATGGTAAATTAATCATAGAAACTCAAATAGCTTTCTTTTTAAACATTTCATTTTCAGACTTGAAAGTGAAGCTGAACTTGAGATGTTATTGAATTCGACCTCTTTCAGTGATGACCTACTCTTAACCAGGTCAGTAGTCTCTACTGTGAAAAGTGGAAACTATAAAATTGTGTGCAATTTCCAGAACTATTACATCTAGTAATATTCTCATACCTAGGCTTGCATGTGTGAGAGAAGGAATAAAGAACAAATAACGTTTTATTTTTGTTTTGAGGTTGTATAGATCTTGAAGTCAGCAAGTTTAATAAAGTTCATGAGACTATAAAGGCATAACCCTGGGGGGTGCACTTTGCGAGGTGTGCAGATTTTTATGGAGTAAAAGAAAGAATCTGGTGCCTTGTATGACTCCTAGAAAATATGTCTCCCCAGAGATTTTTAATTTTCTGAAATGGAGAAAATTTCCTTTAGATTCTGCTATTGCCGAGTGGCAGCCTCAAGAGCAATTCACTATTAAATAGCTGTTTCATTGCATCCCATCTTTTGCCAGCTGTACCACTCTGAAACGCTAATGTGAACCCAGGAAGGAGAGGGGCATTACACTCTCATGATGCCAATGCACTTTGAATATCATACCTGAATTTTTTATTGAAATGTCCTCAGTTACTACATGAGCTAGATAAAAATATACGTGAGGTGGGTGATAGTAAAAGCCATTTTATTAAAATTTTGGACAAGACTATGACTTCTCCATGATACATTATTTCTCAGTTCTTTCTCCATGAAACCTATAACCTACATATAGGTCTAATGAATGCAGCTTTTTAAAAAAATCTAAGTTAGTGTTACCGCGTATTAAATAGATAGCATCTAATTTTCCAGAACTTTGACCGCAACATGCTACAGTTGTAAGGATTTTCTTTTAAGATGTAATTGCTCTGTCATTGATTTGGATGATTTTCAAGGTTAACTGGCCATAGAACTTAAAATATCTTCTAAATGCATTATTTTGGAAAGTAGAATTATATAATGGAATTCGATTTTGGAGACTGAATCATAGGAGGTGGATTTTGATAGGCCAACCAATTCCATGCAGTTTAACCTCTAGAAATCCAGCTTACTATAGAATCAGTTGACTGAAAAGATGATTCTTTGCTCTTCTCCTTTCCTGAAATCGAATACACTTTTTAACTTGGAGAGAGAATATTGAATGGTTGAAATAGTGTCTTCACAAAGGTAGTGAGTCTCTTTAAAAATTGCTCTGAGTAAATTGAAAAATAAAAATCCCTTTTGTTTTCAAAATTATGTAATTTAATTCTAGTAGTTCAAAACATGAGTCTACTTTCTTTTTTAAAAAATAGAGTTGTAAATCAGTTTACTTTCTAATTGAAATCTCAATAAAGAAAATTCTGGTGGAGAATCGATCTAGGTAAAAGGGAGAAGGAATTGAAAATCTTTAATATTTGTGGAGTTCAGAATAAAAACTAAGGCCTCCACAATCCATCTCTTACAGGTTTCCAATCTTTGCTATATGCCTGTAATTCCAGGTACACAGGAAACTGAGGTAGAAGGATGGCGAATTTGAAGTGGCAGCTTGGACATGTTAGCAAGATTTTGTCTCAAAACTGAAAAAAAAAAAAAAAGAAAAGAAAAAGAAAAAGAGCTGGAGATTTAGCTTGGTATTCTCTGGGTTCAATCTCTGCTACTGACGACATAAAAATATGTTTTTAAACTTACACTGCCTTGTAATAGTTCCAAACTGAGGGCCAAACTTTTATCAGATAAAGCTACAGAAGACATTGGAGATCCAGAGTACACCAAAGACCCATCTATGCTAATCTGTGCAGTCTGGACTTCTTACTTATAGGACTGTGAGATAACAGAGGGGTGCAGATTGTGCGATGGAATTTGTGGGCACTTGTTTCAGCAATAGAAAGCTAATACAATAGCCAAATTTCTCTCATCACATACAGTTATTCCAATTGGTTGGTCCTTTGTATTTCCACTGTCATAATTGTTAAAAAAATAGATGTCATGGTTTAAATACAAAGTGTCTCCCAAAGACTCAAGTGAGGGCTTAATCCTCAAAGTTCAAAAGAGAAGGCAATTGGAACTGGAGGCCCTAAAACCCATCAATGGATTAGTAACTGAATGAGCTGTTAGAAGTTGGGGTTCAGTGGGAGGAAATGGTGGGAGCCATGACTTGGAAAGGTATCTCTTGTCCCAGGCCCCTTCCTCTCTGATTCTTTCCCTTCTGTGTTCCATCCTGGTTATCACGAGGTAAGCAATTCTCTTTTACCATGCCCTCTTGCCATGAAATAAAGTTTATGCTGTGGATCTAAAAGACTGTGGACTAAAAGTGCTGAAACCATACGTGAAAATAAACCTTTCACATTATTATGTCAGCTATTTTGTCTCAGCAACAGAAAACTAATCGATACAATAGGCTGAAAATTTTTAATTTTATTACCACAAATGGTCACTTAAATACTTAACTCCAATGTAATATCATCCACAAGCAATCATTGTCCTAAAATGCAAAGATGATCAGAAGATCCTTCTGTATTTATAGGTAATAAATTTCTTGTCATGAGATTAAGGAAAACTTTCCTGTGATCGACCAGGGTACAGTTCCTTACTAGGTAGTTATTCCTCTTTTGTCCCTCCACAGAACCTTATTTCCCATGCTATCTCATGGCCTGTCTCTTTCCACAGACATCTTTTTTTTTTTTTAAATACTGTAATGTGTTTTTAATTTCTCGAATACTACATGAAACAAAATAATTCTGGGTACAGAAAGAAAAAAGAGAATTTCCTACATCTTTTCTATCTTTCTATAATCCTACAGGAATAAATAGCATGAGCTACCCTTTCATTTAACTTCTTTGTACATACAAAGTGTAGTGGTAGCTGCATTTAGCATATATAGGTATATGTGCATGCATACTTGTATCCTACTATATCCTTCAATGAATTTACATCAATTTATTTTGCAATTTTATTTGCATAACTACTTACATTAGTTATGAATAAGCTTTTTAAAAATATCCATATTGACTGATATCTCTTTTGAGATTTTAAAAATAATTTATAACTCAGTGTTAGTATGGTATATTTTCTATAATTACCATACTTGTATGTTTAAGTACTTAATGAAATTATAATCCTCTTAGTTACTTTCTTTTTGCTGGGATAAAATATCTGATACCCACAAGCTAGAAGAGGAAAGGCTTGTTTATTTCAGCTCACAGTTTGTAGAATTTTCATTCCATAGTTCGATGACTCCAAGGCAGGGTGGAATAGCTGACAGCCATGACTGAGGAGAAACAGTCCATGGAATGGAAGGCAGAAGGCAATGAAGCAGTAGCTTCATGGGACCTCCCTTTCCTCTTTATTCCATCCAGGCTACAAGTCTATCAGTTACTGTCACCCACCACCAAAGTGTGGCTTCTGTGTTCAGTAAATCCTTTCAGCCACATCCAGAATTATACTAAGCCAGGTAGTGAACCTATCAATTCCCACACATCATTCTCCCCAATAACATACCCCAATCTAGCACCATACATCCTTGATCCAGCTACATTCCAAAAGCCCCACCTATGAGCACATGGAAATGTGGGGGTACCTCTAGCTATAAGTCATAGGAATATTTATAAAATAATTATTTCGAACAGTAATCAAAGTGTCTGTCATTTTAAATGGCCAGACCCTTTCCAAAAATACTGTGCCTATTCCAGTTCTATTTTGTTTATGACCTCCTAATTCATCACATCTTCAGTTGTGTACAGGACTTTATAATGATATCTTTGGGAACTACTTGTTAATCTTTTAAGAAGTAAAAAAGAAAAAAATAGAACTTCAAAATATGAGTTGTTCAATACCATAATTTTTTGTTTCAGCTTTAAAATTATATAGTGAGATTGTTAAAATTCAAAACATAAACTTATACAGGAATTCTAGACTAGTTTCTGAAAAAATAACTTGAAAATGCACCTTGAAATCATAGAATAAAGTATTGATTTATAAAACATTATCTCAGATTATATACAAATAGCACATGTATATAGATATTGATATAAAATTTGTAATTGATATGAGAAGACGCAGATTATATTTGGATTTACATGCTTATATTTCAAATATTCATTCATGGAATCAATATTACTATATCTGATTATGATTTTCTTAATCACAAGATTTACATTTTAAGGATCAAAGATTTTACATTCGTATTCCTCAAAAGTTTATAAAAACTCTTAAAACACATCTGATTTCTCATTTAAAATGACAACTATAAGAATCAGGGGGGTACAAAAAGGAAAAAAAAACATATTCGTTTCATCATCAAAAGCCTTGAAATCAATACCTCAAACTCTCCAAAATACATAAATATTGACAGGCTACTCCTTTTCCATCAGTGCATTAATATCTGCTGTTCCTCTCCTTCTGTCCTTGTCCCTTCCATCCCTACTAATCTGCCCTCTGTCTCATTATGTCAGCAGTTTTGGTGGCAGGTAATTTTGCTTCATGTCCTGACTTGAAAGATGAAGCTACTTTTTGCTTGGGTCCTCCTGTGCCTTTGGCTGGAATCTGGCCTCGCGGGAACACATGCAGATAGCTGGGAAGACAGGAGATGCTGTTTAGCTGGCCAGAGCTTCTGAGCAAACCCTGACAATCAATACAGCAGCAGATGCCACCGCCAGCTTGTCCTGACATACTACTCTCAGCGGTGGAAGGGTTTCATTGACTTTTCCAGGGGGAGAGGTCTTAGAGTTTCTCCAATGTCTTCCATTTCTGTTTCTGACCAGAGGCAAGATCTAATAAATGGAAAGGGACAGAAGTGTCGTATTTCACAAAAAAGGTCCTTATGCTTGCAAATGGAAAACATGAAAAGAGCGAATAGCTCATTTTAATGAGTTATATGGTCCCTATCTTCTCGCCATGTTTTCATTTTGCTTTTTTTGAACTTTAAGCTTAGTAGGCAAAGAAAAATGTCTATCAGATAAGGAGGAGAAACGATAGAAAAGACATTTTAAAAAGCATAAATATTAATTCTCCTTTATAAATGCTCAAAAGGTTTTCTTTTAGTATTAAAAAATATTGGAGACAACCAAACTAATATTAATGAAAAGCTATGAAACCTAAGAAGAAAAACAATATCAAAGCACTGCAGCTGTTTTTGTCTTGAAACCATTTTCTAACCTCACAACTGAGTTTCAGTTATGGAAAGACAGAAATTAATACAGGTCCATGTTTATCAAAGCCCAGGTTTATTCAGAATAAGCATGCATGGGAAGGTGACTTTCCTTTCCTTCTCTACTTCTCCATTCTTATGTCTAGAGGGAAGGATGACAAAATAATTCACATAAACTATGCAAAACAAATACACTACATTTGTAGCATAGAAGATGTTAAAACAGAATTATCCCAATGTTGTGTAAATATGTGGGTGGATTTAATTGTAATCAAAATTTCACCTGGGTTTGCAAATGTGTGTGCTCTTGTGTAATGCAGTAATATTAGTCTATAATATTTTTATGAAAATGTACCAAATATCATCACAGCATTTTCAGAGAAGTATGAATTGGGAGAAATTGCTTTAAAAGATCAACATATATTGTAAAGCACTACTACTGAGACTAATAGAGAATTATTTTATGTGCAGACAGGTCAATAAATGAGAATAGAGTAGAGAAATAAAACAATCATTAATGGACATTTGATTTATGGCAAGTATTTCATCATATAGTAGTGAGGAAACCACCATTGTTGTTTTCCATGAAATGGTGCTTGGAAAATCAAGTATCCAAATAAAATTTGAGATTAATTAAAGACTTACATTGCAATAAAGAAACTGAACTAATCTAGAATAATTTTGAGTCCTTCACATAACAATGGATGTCTTAAAAGAGTGACAAAATATTTCTAAACATGAAAAGCCTATTGATAAAACTGACTACTCTAAAGTTAAGAAGTTTTGTTCATTAAGGGATATAAGGATGAGAGAACAAGCCATAAGATAAAGGCACTAAGGATCAGAATAGTTCTAGCTCCAAAGAACATGGTCCTGTGAAGGGGTTCAGATTCAACCCACAGTTACCTAGCTGACCCAGTATCTTGATTCTTGGTATGACACACACAGACTCCAAGTGGCGACTCTTTGCAGAATAGCTACAAATGTATAACCAATAAAGAACTGGTACCTGCTACTGTGGAAATGATTCTCGACATAATTGTTGCCTTAACTGTAATTAAGCAAAACAGAAAATTCAATAAAAAAGAAATTTTTAATAACCAAATAAAAGAGCAAATCCAAAAAGTTCAGTAGCGTTATTTATACTTTTATTCTTCATACATTATAGGGTAATTAAATTGAAAATCAGAGTTAAAAATACCATTGCATATTCACAAGGTGGGAAAAATGTTAGAATATATTGCTGCATGATGTTTTTGAAAGGTTATGAAACAATGGAAATTCACAACTTGCTGTAGGAAGTAAAATTAGTACAAAAGTGTCAGGAAATATTTTAAAGTTATGCATGCCTTTTGACTAACTTCTCTTTAGATATAAAATAACACAGAACTTTATGTATTGATAGACATGGGTGTAATCATAATTTATAAACAAACTAAATGTTCACTAATAGTAGAATGGGTAAAAAATTGTGATATACTCCTTTCAATACAATATTATGACAGTGCAAATTACCATATAACAGCAGATACAGATGTAATTTAAAAGCTGATCAGTGAGAACAAGACACCTACATTTCATGATTTCACTTATATGACCTTCATGAGAAGTCAAACCCACAGTACATTGTACAGAAATACATATTAAGGGATTAAATTTCAAAGAAAATTTTAAAAATCAATTCAGGGTTGTAGATTATAACTGAGGAGGGAGCTATATGATTGAGAACAAACCCTTGGGAATTTACAAAATATAGCAATATTCTACTTTCTTTTAAATTATTTTTTCTTTAGCTTTTTGAGACAGGGTCTCACTATGTGTGCAAGGTAGCCTTGGGCTCACTTTGCAGCCCAGGCTGGTTTTGAATTTGCAACAATCCTCCTGCCTTCACCTCCGGAGTGCTGGGATTACAAGTGTGCACCACCACGCCCAGCTTTCTTTTAAATCTTTGATGAAATTTCTCTGGTGTTTACTTTTTATCTTTTTGTACAGAAATTTTTGCTTTGCATATGCTTTGATTTTTCTTTTTTAAAGTACACTTTTGTTAATTATTTTACAAGTGTAAGCAAACTCCTCTCTTGAAACATGTATTTTATTATCACGTATTGATTTTATAAATAATTGAGTTTTGATGTGGTCGTTTCATGCATGTTTGTAACACATTATATCTATCCCCTTTCTACCTTCCTCCCTCCTCATTGCTCCTTTCCTCTTGTCTGATAATAGTCTCCTTTTTACTTTCATGTCATATTTTTATTTTTGTTTTTATTTGTTTTTGTTTTAGATTTCACATATCAAGGAAAACATGTGATGTTTGTCTTTGTCAGTCTGGCTCATTTCATTCGACAGGATAATCTCTGGCTCTGTTTTCCTGCAAATGGTTTAATTTCATTTTTCTTTATGGATGAGTAACATTCCATTGTTTGTGTGTACTACATTAAAAGAATTCACTTAATTGGATAATTAGAAGTTTACTGATTGGGTGGAAGGGCATTCACTTCCTAGAGCTGTCATGAGAAATACTGGAGTGCCAATGCTTTAAAACAACAGAAATTTGTTTTCTCATATTTCTGGAAGCAGAAAATTCAGAAACAAGGTATGTGCAGGCCACTGCTCTTTGTACAGGCTCTTAGGAGAAATTCTTTTCTTGCCATTCCTTAGCATTCCTGAACACGAAGCTCTGTCACTCCAATCTCTGCTTCTGTCTTCACATACTCATCTCCCCTTCCTGTCTGTGTTTCTGTGTGCAGATTTCTCTCTCATAGCAGAAGTCACATGGGTTTAGGGTCCCCTGTAATATGCTATAACCTCATATTAGCTTAGTTCAACTATGAACACCTTGTTTCCTAATAAGGTTTGAGTTTCTGGGTGTCACGAACTCTGAGGATCAGAATTCAGCTCAGTACAAAGAGTATATTATTTGTTATATTCTTTTCTTATAAACAGCAATATGCTGCTTCAGTGGGCGATTCACCTCTAAAACATGGAGCAGGAGAACCTCACCCAAGGGTTGAAATCGATTCCAACTAAGGAAAAACTCATGTTCTTGAAGTTAGGCAATGCAAACATGATCTGTGTATTTGTGGAAGGGACGGAAAATGTGCCAGACTCTATGGAAAAGAGATCAACAGTAATGGGGACTTTTTTGAGAATTATAATCAGAATTACATTTATCTTCACATTTCTTGAATTTAGAACACAGAAATTTTGCTTTGTTAATCACTGACTCAGGAGGAACATTCTACTCTGATACTTTAAAAATGATTTGTTCAAAATTATATAAAACAGTTTGGGAATGAAAAATCTCAGTTGTTTTATGAAGTTGATAAATGTCCCATCTGTTATTGTTTGGTTATATGTAATTTTTATTCATATTAAAGCTATAATTGGTCTTTGAAATCATTGTACTGTATTGATATGTATTAAGTAATAAAAATTAAATAACATGAATTTATTGATAATTAAATCAAAATATTTAATTAATAATACATTAACTTATTTACATTTATAGATAGTAAGTGGCTTTTTGAACCTAAAATATACATAAATGATCATTTTTAAAATAGGTTAAATAATTTTTCTTTGTAATCCTTTTAATTTATGCATTCAGACTCTATTACTCCTTTATGAATATTTGGAGTATTGTATCTCACATATTATCTAAAATATTGAAGCAGGAGATTTCTATTGGAAAACTTGAACAATTTTCTGTAGAATCAAATTTGCATATGCTGTATCTTCCCATTAGTTCAGCCAGCAAGTAAAAACAAAGCATTTTGGGAGCAAAGTAAGAAACAGAGGGAAGAGAAATCTGGACACATTTAAAAGTTTAAAAAAATGTCTTTTGGCATATTTAAATGATTGGATTATATTCAAAATATCACAGAACACTAAAACTGGAAGTTATCTTATAAATCATTATCCAGTCCAATCTCTTCATTCAGTACACAGGGAGCCTGAAACCCAGAGAGAATTGGCAATACGCTCCAGGCTTTCCAGCTATCCAGGCGTGACTCTGCTTTATTGTATCTCCAGGACTCAGGTGAATAGGTTTGGAAGTACACATGTTTTCCCAAATACCTCCTACCATAAGTGCCCTCTTTTAAAGCCTAAGAAAATCTGTAGTGTTAGTACACAGTGGTGACATTACTGGCAATCAAGATGTTGTTCATAGGGAGGAAAGCAAATGGCTATAAGTGAGAAAACAAGTTTATGCAGATGTTTGGCTTTCACCCTTTACTGAGCCATCCTTCGTCTGTTAGGTTGTCCTACGGAATAGTCTGAGGAAGACCTGATGATTTATAGATATGTCTGGAGCTCCATGAATAATTGTGGATGAATGTTCTTAATAATCTTAAGAACTGCAATGAAATCCTGACACTTTAATTCCCGTTGTATTCCACAACCATGGACATCAGCACTAGGATTCACACACAAACATTTGTTTCCAAGTTTTAATTTCAACCTCCAAGACCTAAGACTGAGCATAACTTCTTGATCTCAATTATTCCTCACTGACATTTTAAAAATCTTGAATCTAAGTTTAGGAAAAAATCTAACTTATGTATCTATCAGGGTATATTTATCTTCTACATGAGTTAAGGGAAAGAGTTCATTGCAGATGCTTGAAATGTTAAAACTAAAAGCCTGTAAAACAATGTCTATGAGTTAATGTTCTACATAATTAATGACTGTAGGCAGAAATTACTTTTCATACATAGTTTTGTCTTAAATTTGTGCCAAAGACATAGACACCCTGAATACATTTCCATTTGGAGGCGTCATAGGCTTTTTGTTTGTTTGCTTTTTTCCCTTGGATATGGAGAGCAAATAATGTGTTCTGATTCAATCCCAGATACAATCCCTCAGCTTTCACCGACTATAAACTGGAAAATACATTTAAGATACTTTCCAAACCCCAAGCTCCCCTTTCTAAAATGCCCAGATATCTGGCTTCTTAATATTTGGAGAGGAGAGAAGCCCAGTTCATTTTGGCCTTAATTCTAGGCAATGATTGCTGAGAGATTGTATTTGCTGACCAGAAGTCATTCTCAGTGGACCTTGGTTTGAAGCTTTAGATAAATTTTCATTTTCCAGATGCTTCTATGGTCTCTAGGAAAAATCTTGCAATATTTACAGCACTTTTCCACAAGTATTAGTTTTTAAGTTTATGTCCTGATGGAGAAAGTATGTCTTGCTAAATTGACAAGTGCTCCAGCT